>VZRE01009046.1:285385-304511 GCA_013396775.1 Cephalopterus ornatus | reverse complement strand
GGGCGCAGGGGGCCCCTGGAGAGGGAAGGGAGTTGCACGTCCGCCGGAGGTCATGTGACCGCGTTACATTCCTGTGGGGTTTGGCTGCGGACCAAGCTGGCTTAGGCGGCGGCGGCTGCCCGGGACAGCCCGGGCTTCCCCCCCTCCTCCCGCACCGCGCCGTCGGTCCCGCGCTGGTTCCCTTCCCCCATCAGTCTTGTGCACGAGGGTGTAGCTGCTGCCGAGGAAGGTTCTCGCTTCTCTCCTTACTCTCCACCCACCTCCAGGGTGTAGCTGCTCTCGGGGGAAGCTTTCCATTCCGCCCCCTCTCTGCGCAAGGCTTTACCCACCGCCAGAGAAAGTTCCCCCTGGGTGCCTGCTGGCTCCGCCCGAGCGTGGGAGCCGGGTGCGCTCACGGTGGTGCCGCCCGCCCGGTGCGAGGGCAGTCTGCTCCCGGTCAGGCTCCCGGGGTCACCGAGTGGTTCCTCCCGAAACAGTCGGTTTAAGCGATGTTTCAGTGACCTCATTAAAGCCGCTGAGGAAAGCGCACAGGCTATGCGGAGTTGCTCTTCCGACGAGGAGGTCTTGGCTGCTCCGTTGTTGCTCTGCCGGGGGTACTGGGTGGGGGGGCCAAGGCAGAATGCGAGAAGTTCACGACTTTTGTTTGAATAGGAAAAGTGGATCGCTGTTCATTTATATGTGTATTGTTGGATCCTGTTGTAGGGAGTTGAGCAGCTTTTCTGTGGGGGAATGTGTGTATTCCAAAGTCAGGCCACAGTGACTGGCCTGTTTCTTTAACACAGGAATTGATGTATATACTTAGTGCAGATGAAAACTGTGGTTTGCGAATATTGTGAGGACTCCCCAGGTTGTACTTTCTGAGGTTCATAGGAAAATGAACTCGTTACACAGATCTGGATAGGCTTGGAAGATTGGCAAATATATTTTTTGAGTCTTCTATTATTTAAATATTTTGATGCAGGGGAAGTGAAAAATGTATGTTTTCCAATCCTGATGCTTTTCTTTAAGGAATGGAACTTCTCTTACTGTTTGGGTGAGGTTCTTGAGCTTTCAAAGCAGTGCGGTGCCAGTTCTCATATCTTGTTCTTGTATGCCATGGTGTGAATGTAGTCACTGTATCTAACCCAATGAACAAATTAACAGTTCAAATTGCTGATGCTTTAAGGGTGGAGGTTTATTCTATTTATAAATGTTTCGCTTCTTCTGTTGTTAGTTTGTCCCCAGATAGGTAAATGTTTTTTTTCTTTTTACTTCCCCAGTAGTAACCTGGTAGAGGATAAAGCTTGCATATTTCGTGAATGTGGTATTTGAGAACCACTGGAACGAAAGTAACTGAGTGTATGACTAATATAGAAGATTCCTGTATAATAGATGGTCCTTAATATGTGTTACATAAGTAATATGCTGAGGTGGAGTCCAGTTACATAAGAACTGACTGGGGCCTTGGGAGCTGCTCTAAGTAGTCCATATTGGTTGCATATACAGCCTGCAGGGCATCCCTGTGTTGTGGGAGGAGGGGTAGAAAAACAGGATTGGAAGCGTCTAATAGCACTACATTCTTCCTTTGTAGGTTATATAGAGGATACCAGGAAAGAAAGGGAGAAGGCAGTAATTAAGAATGACACAGTGTGAGACTTTCAAAAGTCTGCAATCTCGTTTGAGACCTTACCTCTTAGGACGTATGCTCAGTTTTAGCAGCTCCCCCTTCTTTTGAGTGTCTGAAGGTGGCTGTCAGCTGAGTATTGTGCCAACCTAGTTCTGCGCAGACTACTATAAAGGGCAGGATTCTTGAATCCTAGAGATTGTGAGGCACTTTTTTTTATTTTGAAGGGGGGAAAGGCAGCTTGCTGGAAATGGTGTTAGGAGGAGGCGGTTGGTTTGTTGACCACTGGATTACTGATTCTTCTTGTGTAGGCATAGTATGACAGAAGGTAAATACTCCGATTGTAATGGAAGCTTCCAGAGAGGCTTTCAGTGTACAGTGACTTTCAGTACAGAACAGATTTATGTGTGAATACTCTTTGCAGATGTGTTAAAGGAATAACATTAATTTGAACTAAAAGATGAGGAAAACCCCCATATTTTATTAGTAATTACATTTAGGCTTGTGTTCTGTGATTATGAAACAAGGAGTAACGGAGTTGTTTGACTGCTTATGTTATGGAATACTCTATATAGAATACCTGGAAATAAAAAAATTTAAAATGGCACCTAGAGTTTTAATTCTTAAAGCAGCCTTTTAGGTAGCTCACTTCTGTATCAGATTTTGCTTGAAAACCAAGAAATGAACTACTTTGAGAGTTCTCTGTAACTGGCAGCTTATTGCAGCAGTACTTGAACAGAGATGTGGCTGTGCTTTGACAAAGCTATAGAAATGAAGGCAAGTTTTAATGAGCTGGTAATAATTTCTTATTTGTTTCTAGGTTGTTTTTATTATCTGGGGAAGCAGTATTAGTTATCCTGAAAGAAACAGTAGCTCCAGCAGTGTTGCAGTGCAGTCTCAAAACAACATCTGATGTATTCTGAACTACTTCTGCCCGGGGAGATGAGTAAAACCCAAATGCGCATACTTCTCCGAGACAGAAACCTCAGGGGAGGGGATTTGCCCAAAGGCCAGTCTGATGCAAGCTGTGTGTTAATCTGGAAGGAAAGGGGAGGGAAAAGAGCTGTAGGAGGGGGAGACTGGGTAAAAACGGGCACGTAGTTTACATTTTATGGTCACAGCTTACCAGGGAGAGTAACAATTTCTACCGAACTACAGTTCGTTCCTTTAATGAGGATATTTCAATTGGCTGGACGTTATCCAGCAGTTAGAGTTGTGGTTCTAACTTGCCGTGGAAGCCTGTCTGTGCATGTATGTGTGGTCTGAGCCTTTGCGAAGACCTGTTATTTAAACACTGTTGTTTACCTTTAGCCTACAAAGCGACTGACAGGAGTTCAAGGGTATTTAGGGGAGAAAGGAGAGGGATACTAACAGTGTAATAGATCCGAGTATGCATTAATGTCATAGTTGAAACAGTTGAAGTGGTGCCCATGCTGAAAGATGATCCTGCACCTTTTCTCAGCTGTTCATTCTTGCTTCTGCAAGTGGTCAGGGGGGAAGTAGTAGTGAAGAATGGATCTAACATAAGCCTAATTGTAATGGATGGTTTTCTAATGTGAATGTTCATTTTGTGGCTTCACAAATGCTACTGTTTGAACAGGAGTAGAAAGAAGCAGCTGCTGGGAAAATGGAGATGTGCAGGTTTTAATTGTTAGTGAAATTAGGTATGCTTTTTCTCAGCAAAGATGCAGTTATTAGGGAATTTTGACAGGCAGCTCTTAAAGGCTTTCGGCTAGTGTAACTAGAATCAGTGCTTAAGGAGTCAAGCACAGTTCTAAACTTTAAAGGTATGTAAGACACTGCTAGGTTGACCTGCAGTTGTAGGTGACAAGATCATTTTAGACTGACTGAAATTGTAGCCTATGAAAGTTAAGTGAAATGTTACTTATTTTCAACTGTAGCCTAGTTAAGTTCAGCTTATTTTGTTGGAACAGAGTAAAACTTGAAAGAGGCTTACTTCTTCCAGAAGTCACTAGCCAGTAGTCACTGAGTTTTTCAATGAGGAATTATTCCTGCAGAATGAATTCTGAGCTAGTTATAAATTGTGATACCTGTGGGTCACGGTGGTCACTAGTCAAATGAATTTGCATTATTTGCATGTAGTAAAGGAGGTCTTAGTGACTGACAACTGATCAGTTTATCTGCCTGGGTATGGAAAGACTGCGTTCGCTGCTCTGACAGCAGCACAACAGGAACTTCCTTTGCACATCACTTCAGGCTTTGTGTTATAATGAGCCCTTCTGAAAAAGTTGTGACTGGTAAGGTTTTTCTTTAGGAGGAAAACAGGTTATTGGCTGGTCCTGCAATTCTTAACAGTTGAGTTCCTTGCTTAAAGGAGCAACTTTAAAGCTGTTGTGAGGCCTCCTAATCCTGAGATTAGTGGGAATTTGCACCAGGTTCAGCTCACTGCTATGACCTTTGGGTAGTGAAGTGGAGCATTGGTTTGTTTTCTCCTTCTAGCATGACCTTGTTATTTGAAGTAGCCTTTCTGATGAACTTCTGGTTGCTTTGGAGAGCAATATTAAACTCCATGTAGTTGCTTTCATAAGTGAGGTGGTGCTCAGACCCCATTATAATGCAGCACTAGCCCTGAAGCTCTGTCAGTAACAGTTTGATGAAGATGCTGTAAATAACCAATGGTTCATGAATAATATAAGATTTTTGAGAATCTTAAGGAATAAAATGGGTAAAAATAGTGCCAATTTTGGAGACCTGGACTGTGTGAGGGTTGGGAAATTATTGAATTATGGGCTCCAGCGCCCCAGAAGTGAAGCTGACGGTGCTCCTGTCACCAAAAGTGTTTGTGTTCCTTGTAAGCTTAGAAAACAAGCAAATCTTAGCTGCTATATTTTTGTGCTTATTAAGTGTTGTACAAAAGAGGTCCCTTATCTCTGCTGAAGACTCTCATTGTGACTGCTCTGTCTGCAAGCTTGTTAATATTGCATGGTCATGCAGTGGATATTACTCAAAAGTAGAAATGCAGCTTGATTGCAGCAGTATGTCTCTTCAAAGGTTTAGCTTTTGAGGACTGCTGTAGTCCTAGTCAATGTGGTCTGTTAGGACTCATAGAGTTTCAGAAGGACTCGACAGGATGAGAGAGCTAGGGTTTTTGAACATGGAGAAGAACAGGCTCTTGGGGAGACCTCATTGCAGCCGTCCTGTATTTAAAGGGGGCTTACAAAAAATAGTGACTTTTTACATGGGCAAATAGTGATAGGAGAAGGGGAAATGCATTTAAACAAAAAGGTGAGATACTTAGATTGGGTGTTAGGAGGGGATTCTTGGAGGATAGTAAGGCACTGGAGCAGGCTGTCCGAAGAAGTTGTGGATACCCCATTGCTGAAAGTGCTCGAGGGCGGGTTGGATAGGGGCCCTGAACAAGCTGGTCCAGTGGAAGATGTCGCTGCTCATGGCAGGGGGGTAGGAATTAGATGATTTTGAAGGTCCCTTCCAACCCAAACCATTCTATGATGTCTGACAGCAGAATGGTGCACTCAGAATGGGTAGCTGTCTGACATTGAGTACCACTGGCTATAATAATGGATTTGTTCCCAGCAGACTTCAGTAGATTGGCAACTAATGAAGTTTTGTATTGGTGGAGTTCAGTTCTGAGTATCTTATCTAAAGAAAGCAGTGTCTGTCTTTCATCCAGTTGGTTGTCATGTTGTATGGATCTTTGATAGCTGCTTGACCCAGTCTTAGTACAACTACTATAGATGAACCAAATACAAGTCCAAAACTACCTTGTGTGGCAGAAATGGGGTGTCAGAACTAATAGAGAGGGCACAAGAAAAACATAAGCTGAGCTAGCTGGGAAAAAAGCATTAACATCCAATTCTTATGCTAAAGTCCCTCTTTCCATGTTCCTGACTTTAATTAGCAGGTTAGAGGACTAACATGAGATTCCCCAAATTTTAGTGAAATAAAGCAAAAAATACTGGAGATCTAGAACTGTTCCTCTTTATTAGTACAGACAAAGCAATCCCTTGAAGAGACTGTGAGACTATAGCTGGTCATGATACTGAGATAGAAGTTGAATCTGTAGCCTAAGAGATCTTTTATCAGCTTTATTCTGGGGTAAGTGCTCAACTGTGCTGCTGTTGGTTGTGCTGCTTTGGTTTGGGTCACAGTGTCTGTGGCCCAGTGTTGTCAGGCTGATGATAGATTGTGCAACTTGGTCTTATCTGCTGAGCCAGGGTAAGCTGTCTCAAATTCCATCCAGAACAACTATGGGCCTTCTAATTAGAGAATTTTATAGGAACATGTTACTAAATGTTATTGTCACAAATATCACAAATATGATTTAGAAGACTAGTCTTCATAAAATCTTCTTTTATCAGAGTGGTGCTACACTTGGAATTCATCTCCAAAGCTGTGCTCCATTACCCCAGCATACATGTGCTGGAACAAGCTCATAAGCTTATAAAGGCATGCTGGGCAGTTGTCAGATCCTATTTTTAAACTGTTTCTGAGAAACACTTCTGTCTCCTATCTCTGTGTAGTCATAGGAAAGGCTATACTTCATGCAGGAGCCACAATGTCTGGGCTCAGCTAACAATAATTTTTGAACTTGAGTATCTCCTCTTCAGAGATAGTAGAATTAAATGTGCACTGACTTCTCTTTGGGAAGGAGAGATGACAATAACTAGGAAATAGTGGTAATGGGCTATTGAGTCCTTGACTGTTGGTACCAATAATAGAAACTTAATGTACATTTCTAAGATTCTTGGTTTGAATCTGAATTTTGGATGTGCCCAGTTGGCACTGGAGTGAGGGAGAGGTCTTTGCTGCTTAGAAACACTTTAACTGTAGTTCATAAGCTGAAATCTTGCTCTCTTTGTCATATGATAAATAAAGATGAGATGTTTCATTAAACTCATTTACTTTTCCCTTACATGAGGCTAAAGCAAGCATTTATTTTAATATGTATTTCTGAGTCCCATTAAGCAGGAGCATGTCTGACATGATACCTTTTTGAAACTCCCTTAGTATCAAATACCTGATGCTCAACTGGAAATGTTTGAAGGGTACTCCTGGTCTTTCTGACTGTTGCAGGGAAAAATAAGAATTGAATATATTCTTCTGAAAACAGAATACACATAGATAGTATATACTCAAGGTCCATTTAGCCTGTTTAAAGTAGCTGTTTTTCAGCACATGTAAGCTAAAACAGTGAAAGCACAAAATACCAATATATGTGAATGACTGTGCTTATGATTACAGATGACCAAAGGGAGGATGATGGAGCCTGTACGGGTAACTGCAGCTCTTTAAAGGGATGGTTAAACCAAAGGATGTATTCCTGATGTTAACCAGAGAACAGTTGCTGGAAAAGCATTCTCATCAACATTTGCGGGTTTTCTAAGCTATTGTTCACTTAATGTTTTTAAAAAATGGTACTGAAAAAAGCCTGAATTTGAGTACATCATCAATAGAGCTAGCTGCAGCAAAAGGGTGGGCTGTAAGAAGGCAACCTGACTGAAATCTGGCTGTCTTGGTTGGAAAATAAGCAGGCCTAACCTGTAGTTCTTGAACATTGTACAACTTTTAAGTATCTCAGGGCTATGTATGTCTATGATCTACTGATCGTAGAAATTATGAAAATGGAGGCATTGTTGCAGCTATGGAATTCCGAAAGACTGGTTTAGATGGGATCTGCATGTGAGTAACATCCCTATTTCACGCAGTTATGCTGCATCCTACATCACATGATTCCTAGCTGTTGTGCAACAGGAAAGCCTAGCTTTTTTCCATTCATCTTCTGGAGCTCGTGGAGGGAAACACAGATTGGACTTGTATTTAACTATAACTTCCTTCCTATTGGGAACTCACGTCTGAACTGTTACGGATTTCTGGCCATGTGGTATACTTTGGTTTCCTGCCCATATGTGAAATTTGAGTAAGCTTTGGAGTCTCAGGGTGGAGAGGGTGACTGGGAGACATCTTTATGTGCAAGTAAAGTCATTCCATGATTGTCTCCTTGCCCAGCTTTCTGCATGGGTACAACTGGTTATACTTTATGGTAGATCATGCTCAGCTTGTAGTATGTATGAGCTAACAATATAGCATGTAAGATTTATTTAAGCTTTCTTATTCTGAAACTTAAGGACTCTTTCTTTAAAAACTTAGATAGATTTGCTATATCTGAATAAGATTCTTTGTTACTTTTTCACATTAAAAGAAAATTACTGGACTGGAGGCTAGCTCAAAGAATTGCAATTTTATGCCTGAATTTTCACCTGCCAAACAGACTGCCAGAATCAGCTTGTAGGTTTTCTATACAGTAGATGGATTGTGAGAAGTACATAAAGAAGTCATCGAAACTGGCTGAAGAAAAAGGAAGATTGCTGAAGAATCAGCAGTATAGAACGGGAAGGTGCTTATCTTTAGTTAGATATACCTTTTGCTTTGAATCCTGTTTTGGAACTGTGTTCATGCCCAATCTCCTTTTGTAGCTTTCTGAAAGGGAAGTTCTAACCAGAAAATCAGTAGCCTTTTAAATGCAGGAGAAACTGGAGTAAGGAAGCCCGTGAGCATGCGTGCCTCCGGAGTTCTGCCAATGCTCTGTGTCACTTAAATCTTAGTAGCATAATCAATCTTGTGTTTTACAACTCTTAATTACTAGGACTTTAACTTCAATGTTTATAGATGGAAGTAGAAAGAACATGATTTAGTGCAGTCTGATTTTTATACTGTCATGGAAAATCCGTTTCGTAGCAGCCGACTGTATGTAATCATTTCTATTTTGTAATGTATGTAATTTTTTTTTTCTAGCTATTTGCTCACTGTTTAACTTCGGGTTTTCTCCAGAATATTGTTACAGATATGTTCATTTCCTTTGTTTTCTAATGTGAAAGAGAGACTCTGCTAAACATGCAGGTTTTTCAAGAGAGAGCAAGAGGTGCACAAAGGGGGAAGCTGGTGCTCAAGCTCACGAGTCAGAATAGGCTTGTAGCTTGTAGTTACAGCTTAACTGACTGGCAGGAAAAGGACTATAAGAACACAGTTGGCAACAGACTCATGTCTGCCCTCAGAAAAGTAAACTTTCCTGCCACAATCTCCTGATCTGTTTGGATAATGATAAAAAGACACTGGGCAAAACCCAAGAGTTCTGTGACTGCTTGGCCAGAGTATAAATATTTCAGGCTTTATTGAGTGCTTGTGTGGCTTAAATGTTGCAGCAAGACTGTCTCAGTTATTTTTAGGTTGGGGGAGCAGGAAGAGTGCTTGCTTCCTGTCTTCCCCTCCCCCAGGAACCTGGGGTACCTTAGATGAGAAGAAAAGTAACAACCCCTGAGCTGGTTTATCAGTTCTAATTGAACAATGTCAGTACGTTTCCTGACCCCTTTGTGGAAGGGGGAGTACAGCCACAGCAGTTACATCGCAGCACTTTGACAGTAATCTTCCGTTTGAAACAACACAAAGGCATCGAGCCTCTCAACCGAAACAAGCTCACCTTACTTGATAGTTAGGTATGAATAGTCCCCAAAACATGGCTGCTAAAGCTTGTAACTAGAATTAGTCTCCAAAACTCCAGTTGCTGTTATGGGAACTTTAATGCTGTACACAGCCGTGACTAACATGAGAAATCAGTGAAACTGAATATTCCAGTGCCTCTTAGTCGTTATGACATTGATACATTTAAGTAACAACCATTAATGTCTTCACATCAGCTGCTACTTCTTCTCTTATACATAGATACAAATTACTCCTAATTGTACATATTGATACATATCCCTGCTATAAAACAAAAGAACTTGGTAACAGCACCTGTCTAGTTTGACCTATACCAACCCACTTCACTTGGCAGTTCCAGGTTTTTTTGTCACCTTAATCCATAGAGGCATATAGAAATTCATAGTAGTGCCTTTGATTTCCTAAGGGGCAGAGGCAAAAAATGCATATGGTTCTGGTTACTGGTACTTTAAAAATTGTGTAAGACAACACAATTATTTCTTTTCTTATTGCATGAGTATTGGCAGCAGCACACAGGTGTTAACTTCGGGAGGAAAAGTCTCTGGGGCTATTGTGTGTATCGCATTACGTTTGCAATCAATGTGCACATACGCTTAGTAAAAAATAATCACTCTTCCTGACAAAAATCAGTCTGCAGCAATCCCCCTAGAAGTATGAAGCTTCTTGGCACTGTGAAGCATGTGCAGAACAGGCCTAGAACCACTCAGGCAAGAAGCAGTTAAATACTAGCTTTGGCATGCAGAAGTGTCCCCATGTGTGGAGGCAGGATAGAAACAGCAGGCTTGTCCTAGCATGCTCCTCCAGCAGCTACACAGAAATGTCACTACTGTGTAGAACTGTGCTTTTTCTCCAGTCTTCTGTGTATTTTCCACTTACTTAGTGATGGTGGTCGTACTCTCTTTAAGGATATTTGCAGTTTGGTCTGGGGTTTTGTTTCATTTAAAGTCAAGATTTTAGAAAACTGAACAGATCTCACTCCTTACTGTGATTCATGCTGCTGAAGCAAAAACTTCGTGCTTGTATTAACTGCCATGGAAAACTAGCTATGTCTGAGAGGATACCGACTGAGCAAACAGTTTTCAAAAATCTTGAACTCTGGAAAAAATGGAGTGTCTCCTTACAGAAAGACTTGCAACCTCTTGCATCACTACTTAGGCACAGGCAGTCAAACCTTAATTCCCTGGTGTCTGAATCATGCTCATTCACTTAAAAAGACATAGCAGTGTGATCACTTGACTAGTGAGAAAGTTAAGCAATTCCATTTGGCCTCAAATATATTTTTTACTTGCAGATGAAAATCAAATTTTTTGCTGCTAGTTAAACTTTTTCATCTGTAGTTCTATGGACTTGAGCAGTTTGTACTGCAGCTCCATCCAGGGGATTCTCATTTTCTTACAGTTATGTAATAGACTAAACTGTGAACACTAAGCTAGTTGAATATTGATAGGAGTACCCCTATCAAAAGATAAAAAGGAGGCCTTGTTATTAAGCACTACATAAATATAAGCTGAAGTGGTGAATCACATGAAGGACAGGGGCTTAAGTCAACACACTTTCCCTTCAGACCACAGAGTCTGCAAACTAGTCCTTTGTGGGTATGGGAAAAGTCCAAACGTAAGCAGGGCACCTCCTGTTGTTCTTGATAGAGTTGTAGGTGGTAGAACTGGGGCTTCAAGAGGAATCATGCTCCAGTTCTTGGTTTTACACTTCAGAATAAAGTCTTTTACTGCTTATTTGGGAACTCACCAGAAACTTGTCTGAGTTATGAACCTTTCATGGGAAAAGACTGTATCCATGTGGTGGGTGAGGGTTTTTGATGGGTGTGGTTTAAGAAGCTTGTTGTTTCACAATGAGCCTTTCACAATTCCTGATGCTGGTCTGATTATACATATCTTAGACATGTGAAACAGATGTCATTTAGCCATGTATAATGTAGCCTGTTCACACATCCCTTGCAGGCTGAGAATAACGTTAGCTAAATTTAGAAGACTTGGGTAAATTCTTCATATAATGGTCACTCTGGACTGCTCTGAGCTGTGTATGACCGTATATTACTGGTAATTACTTATAATTACACCAACATCTGAGTAGAAAGGAAGAAGAAACCACTTGGTTAAAGTTTTTTGTTATTGTTTAAAGATCAAAATAACAGGATGCAAGTAGTAGGTTGATACATGTGTAGATTGATATATATATATGTATATACACACACACATAATAAGGCTAAAGGGAGTGCATTAAGGTGAAATTAAGGTGTTCTGGGTATGAAGGCAGCACTGAAGGCTAGAGAAAGGGGACAGGGGAGTTGTTGAGGTAAGAGAATATCAAGCAGAAAGTGTGGTGAGCTAATCCACAAGTAAGAGAAGGGCCTGTAGTGAAGGGAGCCATCTTTAGCAACAGCAAAAGAACAGGAAGCCTCATGTGAGAACCTGCTGAAACTCAATGTCTGTTAGCTAATGACACCTGTCATCAAGGAGTCAGTGGAGAAGTCTGCTGGATCTGGAATCGTGGGATGGACAGAAAGCACTGAGACAGCTGGTGGAATTGTTAGCTTTGTTTGTTAGTTAGTTTGTTAGCTGTGGTCTGGAGGAGTCATGGCTGTGTTTGGGCTGGTTGGAAGAAATATAATTAGTTGGGTAGTAACCCAACTGAGTTAAAAGTGATTAGCTGTAGGGCCATGTTGATCAAGGTGACTGAACAGGTTCAACTCAATGTTGAAATGCTGCCAGCTTTGTGATGTGCCCCAACTAGGAGCTGGTGTGGGGGGGCCCACTGCAGGGATGAGGAGCAATTGTGGCTTGAGGTGTTCTCTCTGGGTGCTCTTCACCAGTCCTAAGGGTTGTTGTTCCAACACCGTAGCATAGTGCTCCATCGCTTCAGCTGTTGATCATTTGTGGGAAGTACGCTGTGAACAAGGCAGTGATCTGTTTAACAAGGAGATCACTTTTTCCTACCCTTGAATATAATTTTTGAGTTGGGGCTCAGAGTGGATCTAAGATTAGTCAAAAGAGAGGCAGAGATTTTGTATGGTGTGAAACAGAGTCCCTCCAGGCCCATACTGCTGTAGAAACATCTCTTCGCACATATGTGGATTTTCCAAAGCTCATCAGGTAACAAGAAACTCATGGCTTGAGGACTTTTGTCACATAGGAAGTCTAAGGCAGAGACAGGGCAAAGTCTCGTTAAAGGCGTTAAATATTACCATGAGATACTCTTAGCTGTAGTGTCAGTTTGTCAAAGTTTAACAAAACAATTCCTGCAAGAAATGAAGCAGGGATCTTATAACATGACAAGAAATAAATTAGGCAACAGTATGCAGCACGTAATTATAAGCTTTATAAAACAAGGGGGTCCAGTGGCCCAGGCAGTCTGTTCTGACATTTCTCAACTTTCTCCTGCTTGATTTCGTGGTGTTACAAAACATAACAAAGATGAGTAGGACTGGATTTTCTGCAAGTGTGTTGTTCTGAGCATCAAACACTTTTCACTTTCATTTCATGGATTAAAATAACGCAATAAAAACAATGAGCTTAATGACAGAGCAAGTCCTGCTCTCATAGACCTCTTTCTGCCACCCCCCTTGCCTTACCATGGTAACTCCAGTACCTCATGAGTTACTAGTAATGCTGGCAGAGACCAATGTTTACAACTCAAGTCTGTTTTTTGGAATACAGGCTTCAGTCTTCTCTAGCAAATTAAAACCAGATGGGAACGGCAGGGAGCAGAATGGAATTTAATTCTGTTATGTGGCTTGTGATGTTAACAAAACTCTTTGGTAATTTTCATTGTTATTTTGCCTAGAAAATGGCTTGTACCTTCCTTCTGTGCAGTCGCTGTAATGTGCAGTCTTCTTACAGCAGTTCACCCCAGCACACTGGAAGCCTTTGCTGAGATATGTCGCTTTACTTCTGCTGCAGTGACAGACAATGGTATAATCATATTATGTTTTTGTGGAATGGTTTGGGTTTTTTTCCAAGTGAAAGGATCAAAAGTAGTTAATCCAGACAGAAGAGCTTTTTCCTCTGTTCTTGCACAGCTGATGGAGGTGAAGTGCAGTTGTTTTGCAACATTTAACAAGTCTTTCTCTTTTCTCCCTTAAACTACCCTAGGTGAAAGTACAATAAAGGAATACTCGTTGAAATCTGAGGAAGGAGGCAGGCTCAGTCACCCAAAACTTCAGTGGCTCCAGGATCTGTATTGCAGACAGGATAAGGATTTTTTTCAGTGCAGTTAATGCTGGGCTTTTTACGCTGGTTTCTTAGAGGAAAAGACTCAGCATGTTGAATCACAGAGACGTTGCTTCCTGCTGGGGTTTGGGATTTCCTTGCATGGCTGCAGGAGCTGTTTTTGCATAGCGCATCCTCTCAGGCAGGAACTTGCTGGAGATGAAGACAGAAGCCAAACAGTTCTGTGCAGAATGTAATAGTTTCTGACTCAAATTGTGTGGTAATTGTCAAAATATCATAGGGTGTGGTAGGAACTGCTGTGTCTAACATTGCTGAGGATTTATTCCTTCATAATTTGCCTAAATGAATGTAATATGCTAATGTCAATTAACATATGAAAGTGGGGGAAAGATTTCTTAATGTTTTCTAGCCACTTGAAACCTGATAGTGTGCAAAAATAAATTTCAGTATCCTGGAGTGTTCATATTCTATTTTTTTACCCAGTTGCTCTGTCTTAATTCCCATTCTTTCTGATTTCCCACAGAAAGAAAAAAAAACTACTTGCTGTAGCTTAAAAAATATTAACTCAGTAAACTGTGAGCACTGAAAATATCATAGAGCTTTTAATTACTATTTAGTTTCACTAGGAATTAAAAATATGTAATCCTGGAAGTTACTGTAGTAAATTGATACAGAGTATTTTGACATACCTATCTGCTTCTTACAGCTGTTACTTCCTAGAAGGAAAGTATTCCTAGCAGCTTGTTACATTACTGAGTTTTAGTGTCAAGTGTAATGTGGGCACGTTTACTGTGAAGACAAACTAAGAGAATTCATATGAACTCTAGTTCTTATTGTTCTTGATAAACCAGGTCTTGCAGCTTCAAGAGGCAAAGAGGAAAGGGATTAGGGAGAAGGGATGGTAGTCCAATTTTCAGGAATATTAATTGGGAGTCAAGCTTTCTGAATGTGGAATAGTGTGAAACAGTGCATTACTCCTGTATGCTCTCTTTTCACGTTATTTCAGATTTGCTGTCTTCCTACCCTGCAGTGCAAAGGCAGAGCTCTGGAGGATGGCATTTCTCCCTCAGCTTTTAACCTCTGCTGTTCTTGGTCCAGTGCTTGTACAGTAAACAGTTTCTTTTAGTGGACCTTCTTCTGGTGCTGTTTGGAGGAAAGGGACAGAGTTGATCTTAGCAGAGTGTCTGAAATAAGGGACTTCAAAGGGCTGCCTGAAGTTATTAAACTTAATGTCTTAGAGTACCTAGAAAAGCCGCTTCATAGGATAGTCCTTCCCAGCCCATTCCATTAAAATGTTTCGAGTGCCTTTGCGTTTTCTTCTCTGTGCTCTAGTGATCCTAGAACATGAACTGGCACCTAAAGCAGTACCAGAGGTGCAACTTCTCACTTCATTTTAAAGAAGTGAATCTTCCATCCCTAAATATGGTTCTTGCTGGGTTAAAATAGGCTATATATTTTAGTTAGATAGAGTCTGTGTATGGAATTTGGCATAATATGATTTTTTTTCAAGCATTTTTAAATGAAAATTTTCCTTAATGGTGAATGACAGATGTGTAAACTAGTGTTAGACTCTCTGTATGTGTGACTGTTTGTTAAAGGAAAAGCATGTTTTCATAGTGTGGTTTTTGGACTTCCAGACAGATTACACAAGCTCAAGAAGGCCCACCCCACATCCTGTGTAGAAAACTAGCTCACAGAAATGCCCATTGTTCTTCAGGATTATAAGTCACTGTATTTTCTGCCTGCTTTCTGTTTCAAAGTGCTGTATGGAAAATACTAATGCAAAGGAACCACAGCAGCTTAACAAGTGCTTGGTCCTGCCAGGTACTGAGCACTGGGCTTTACCGAAAGGCTGGGGGGCTGGCATTAAAACATTAGGCTCCCTGGGTTGAGAACAAAGGGTTTGTGTTGGTAAAAGTAGCTGAGAATGTTTTATTAGCTATGTGAATCAATTGATAATTGACATACTTTCAACCTGGAAGTTGTTTGTATGCAGCCATGCCAGTATTTACTGTCTTGGGGGAGGAGTTACAGAGTATGCATTTTGCTTCAGGCATGGTGAATTCTCCTCTACGTTGCTTCAGCACTGCTCAGTCATGAACTGCAAAGGAGAGAATGTCGGGTATCTAGATCTAATACCCCTCCAAAGAGGTAGTGATTAGTGTTTCTGAATCTTTACCTACGTTTATTGCTCAGTTATGTGTTATCCCATTTGCAAGTTAATGGACCTAGCCATAAAGAAAGGAGTTATCAAGGCAATAGTGGTAAAATCTGTTCACTCTTCCCTTTTTTTTTTTTTTTTATTTAACTCCATTACCATCTTGAAGCTTACTTTTAAAAAAGCTGAGGTGCTATATTTAATTTTTAAACAGGAGAATTGTTTCAATGTGAATTTTAAAATCCTCATATTACAGTTTTCTTACTTTAAAAAAGCAACAACTTGTATTTCTTGCTAGAGTTCAGTACCCATTTAAGACCAGAACATTTGTTATGATAATACAGATGTAGCTAAGCAGAAGGCTGCCATGAAAGTGTTTGAGGCTGTGTCCTGCTTTTCTGCAGTCCTCTGAAAGAAATCACCTCCCTTTAGTTTCTGCCAGTCTCCTGACTGCAGCATTCCCAAAACATGTGGCCCATAAAATGGGATTATAGGGAAGGCATTCAAGTAAACAGAAGTTCCCTCTGGACAAGATTTGCTTTTTCATGCAGAGCTCCTGTGTGCTGTAGCCTGACACTGCAGCCCCATTCCCTCACCAGGAATGAATTCTCTTGGTGACCCCAAGAGTGAGAGACCATTTAGGGCACCTCCATATTTTGGGAATAGTCTCCTCCTGACTGGCACAATGAAGCACCCCCTTTGCAGTGTTTTTGGAAGGACACACCCAATTACAAGTTAAGAAAAATAATCCTTTCAGTGTCTGTATGTAACAATAAATGACCAGTCTCATGATGTGGCTGTAGCTGCCAAAAATCTGCAGTGAACGTACAGCTGTATCAGTCATTAATTGTACAGTATTGCTAAAGTGGCTCAGTGCTTTTGTGAATTGTCTTCAAGGGTAAGTAGCTGCTTGAAGGTAAAAACCTTTGTGCTTCTATGAGCACAGAGTTATACTGGTGGATAAAAGTGTATTTCTGTGATTTCACGGTTCTCTTCAGCCTGTTCTCTTGAAAGTACACAACCTGGGATAGGTTCAGTCTGCATTTTGAGTACTTTCAGGTTCTTTGTTGAGACTAAATTGTATTGGTCTCAGCAGGGAACATTTGCAGACCTGCTCCCTGCATCCAGTCCTGGCCTCAGTGACTCAAACTGTCATTGCTGCCCCACGGGATTACACTGTGTGGGATATCAGGGCACAAAGCCTTATGACTTGGGTTCCTTTCACTGTAGCTCTTTTTCATATTTTTAAAAAACTTGTCTCAAATGGATGTTGTCCTTCTACCTTTCCAGTGGATGCTAGTCACCAGGGGAATGGTTCAGTCAGTAGTGTTCCCCTTATCATAGAATGGTTTGGGTTGGAAGAGACCTTAAAGATCATTTAGTTCCAAGGGCAGGGACACCTTTCACTAGACTAGGTTGCTCAGGTCCTCATCCAGCCCGGGCTTGAACACTTCCCAGGGTGGAATATCCAGGAAGGGATATCCACAGCTTCCCTGTTCCAGTGCCTCACCACCCTCACTGTAAAAAATTTCTTCCTAATAGGTAATCGAAACCTGCCCTCTTTCAGTTTAAAGCCATTCCCCCTTGTCCTGTCACTAGATGCCCTTGTAGCAAGTGCTCCTCCAGTTTCCCTGTAGGCCTCCTTTGCGTACTGGAAGGCTCCTTACACCTGTAGTGAGGCTTCAAGAGCCAATGGCCTTGTCTTGGCTTCCTGGAGGTGCTGCTGTGTACCACAGCATGAAGGCTTTCATTCCAGGGCAAAAGCAGCAATTGTGAATATTGTCCTTAAAATAACAGGAATTCATAAATTCACTTAGGTGACGGTGTTCCAGACATGCCCTGTTTGGTCACGTTGTTGATGTGCTACTGGATATTGGTGAGGAATGTGGTAAGAGATCCCTACAGAATGGAAGACTGCTTTCTGCCTTTGGACAGCGCAGCCTTCCACTTTTTGACTTTACCTTTTTTTTAGAGATGACTCTGAACAGAAACAGTTAAACTTCTTGTAATTGTGGAGCTTTGACCCAATAGCAGCACTGAGAATTTTCAGTTATCTGAAGAAATGTACATCAGAAATTCTCGTTTTTTGTTTCTGCACCTGCTGCAAAGAAGTAGAACAGCCCTGGGAACAGGCAAGACAACCCAGTTCCTGCCGCTGTCAAAAGCAGCGAATTCATTCATTCGTGTACCCCCCATTGTAACCGAAGCAAAGAATTATTTGCTATGGGTTCTAAATCAGGAGTCGCTATTCTTTCCCTTGTTGTTTGGTTTCTTTTGAAAGCCTTTACAATGGGGAGCACACTTATAGAATTAAGGGAGGTAGATTTGGGGCCTGTAGCTCACACCACAGGTGACTGCACTCAGTAATGTCATTGTCACAGCTATACACAGCTTTTGTTTCTAGAGGGTCAGATTCTCTGCCCTCATCTATAGGAGAGTATAAATGAGAGCAAGCAGGCTGACTTAATTTGATGGCAGGCTGCTGATAGGACTAGTGGTTATTTGAAGACTGCTCAATCCTGTTTAAGGTTGGGATTTTTTTGGAAGGTCTCTGATTTCTGGGTGTATTTTGTACAGAAGCCCATGTAAAAGCTGGGGCTGAATTAATGTGTGATTTGCTACATATCCATTGATATTTTCATTGTATTTCAACTGTATGATAGTTGAACAGGATTGTTAAATAAAGTTTTTTGAAGGTTAAGGAGATTAATTATATTTTTAATACCTGCAGGTTTATAAGATCTGATGCTGAATTATGAGGAGAAGTAACGACATATTTACTGTATTTTCCAAATGTTAGGTAGATGTTACAAATACAACAGCAGGGAACTGAGAATGTCATGTGAGTAACAGTATTTCATTTAGTAATTTCTGCGTGGGATCGTTTATGTTTGTACAAACTGGCAGTTTATGAACAAGCTTTTGAGGGGAATGATACCTTGCGAAGGCTGCAATATTTTGTATTATGCTGTACAGATTCAGTATCATAAATCAAAGGATATGTGAGCTTCCTTCCCTCCCCAGTCAGTCCACCTGCATACCAGCACTCTCAGGCAGCTGAACTTGCACTGAGCTGGGTCAGCAGAAGAAACCTCACTTTTCTTGCAGTGGGTGATTGATGTGAGTGTAGCTCTGTGGATGGCTGGTTACAGAGCCAAATAAGTGCCAGTGCAAGGGAAGCAGGAGGGGAAACCTCCTGTTTTGGCAGCAGTCAGCAATCAGATAGACTTCATGAAACCACAGAGTCAATCTGTAAGTTTTGTGCACATTTGTAACTGTGGAAGGCTGTGGTTGTTGACGGTTTTGCTTCCCCGCTGCCAAGTGCCACCTCTCTCCTGGGTGCTGCCACTCGGGCAGCTGGTTGACACAAAGGTGGGTAGGGGACACAAACTCCACTGGCTGTGAGCTTCTAGGATCTGTTCAGAAATCGCTGGGACTGATGGAGAGAAGCCTTACATCAAGTGCAGCTCAGGTGACCCTGTATGTTTACATTAATACAAGATGAAATATGTGACTCTTGGGTGAGTACTAAGGAGCCTTGGTTCAGGCTTGAGCAGCTGCAATTAGGCAAGTGAGCCATGCTGAAGGAGACTGTAGGCCTCAGTGCAATTTTCAGGAAAACAAAGGAATCCACATAGTAAGAAGACAAATGCAAGAATGGCCTACCAAGATTGTTGGTAATACACTAGTATAATTAAAAAA
>VZRE01009046.1:178743-285379 GCA_013396775.1 Cephalopterus ornatus | reverse complement strand
AAAAAAAAAAAAAAAAAAGGGAGGGGGAGGTCTAAAATCCCACCCAGTTCATCTGGTTCATTAGGCTGGTGTCAAAGTACTGAATTTAATTTGAGAATTGGGATAAGACAGGAGAGGGTTACCATCACCTGGAGAAAAAAAAATGGCCCTGATCAGTGTCTTTCCAAAGACCTATTTTTTTTACTACCTACTGTTACTGTTACAAACAACACTAGAGATGACTAAAGCTGGAAGAAGTTAGATGAACCAAACCTCTTTTCTCGTTTTCAGTTTAGTGCCATCATTAGCATTCTTGGCAGCACTTCACAGACACTTTCAGTGGTTTTTCTGCTTGGTTGCACTTCCTGTCTCATGTATTGGCGTAATGATGTCATTCTTGCACACCGCTGTAGGGGGGCGCGGTGGCGTGGTCTGCCCAAACCCCTGCAAGAAAGGCTTTCTCGTGCCCCCACAAGAAGACTTTGCTTCTGCTCTGATGACTGAAATCCAAACGGAAAGTCCCTCTTTTGAGCCTCCCCTGTATGGAGTGGGAAGCAGAGCAGGAGGAAAAGGCAGCAGAAGTGCTTTCCTCGTGCTGTCTTTGGTAGGAAGCTACTTACAGGATTGTCTGTCTTGACCTAATGTGGGTGAGCCCGTGGAGCCACCATAACTCTGTGTGTGCCTCCATAGCCCTGTCTGGAGCTGTAGAGAAAGCAAGGGTAGGGAAGATGCTTATCCCTAAAGCAAACAAAGCAGTGGAAAACAGGAATGGGAGCTTCAAACATATCCCTGCTCCTTTGGCCAGACAGTCCTGGTCATGGGAGGAGAGCACTGAGAGTCTTATGTGCCAGTGTTCCTTTCATGGACCAGGAGAGCAGCAGGGTTTGTTTCTCTGGTTCTGCCTGTCCCCTAGAAGGCAGCATGGATGGAGCAGTTTCTCCTTGGGAATGTTGCTTCAGGAGAAGGAGGAGTGTGGCTGCCAGGAGGGAGCAGGTGGCCCCTCCCCCGGGGAGCAGCCTGGGCCTGCTGCTTTGTGAGGTCTGTCCCTGTGCACTAGGCCAGGCTCTGCTGTGCAAGCAGCAATTGTGAGGGGAACTTCAAAGTGATAGAAATCAGCGTGTTGAAATGAACTTGGGAAAACTTCTGAAATCTGGCTCAAAGGGGCTCTTCCAGCATGAGTCATCTGCAGCTGTAGAGGAGCCATGGGCAGAGTCTTCCTCCCCTCTACTCAGTGGAGCTGTCTGAGTGCCCGGAGCCAGGGCAGGGAGAAAAATACCCCGATTCATTTCCTAACAAGATATGCATGGGAGAATTCCCCACGGGGGCACCAGTGGGGGTTTGTGGCTTTGTGTTTTTCAGTCACTCAGCTCCACGTAAGAACACTGCGCAGCTTGGAGCTCCCACCCAGAGGACTGAAACACCCCAAGCCCATCCCCAGGAAGCAGACAATGGTGTTGATATGCCTGTTGCTGCAGAGGAAGTGGCTTCTGTTATAACCAACAAGCAATCTGCCAAAGTCCATGGTTGGGTGATTGCCAGACTAAATTTGACATGAAATTATTTAACCTTTTTGGCTTTTGTCTTAGCGTTGCCTGGGTCTGTTTCTCCTGCTTCCTACCATTTAGATCTCACATATGGCAGGATTTTTCCCCCCACAAAAACTAGTACAGGCTTTTATTTAGAAAACATGAAATTGTTAACAGAGAATCCAGTCTTTATGTAGTAGATTATGAAAATATTCTTAAATGCTTTCAGTTGGGTGGCAAAACTGATGCTAAACCATATGCAGCAATGGTATTGCTCAGGGCTTTGTCATGTCCCCTTACTGCAATCATTAGGAAATAAAACATACTATTGCAGAAAAGACAGTAAGTATGTGGAAGTCAAGACTTCAGATGTTGGAGGCATCAGGCGCCCTCTTGTGCCATTTCTGCGGTAGCTTCGCAAGGCAAGCAGCTTCCCAGGAGCAGAGGCAGAGCCAAGCTTCAGCTTCTGTTTTAGTCTGGGGGAGTCTGGTGTGTGCTTGGGCGCCTACATCGTGATCCAGTGCAGTTCTGATGTGTAGGAGTTACTTGTTGATGGGTCCACAAACTTCACTCCAGCTATACAGTATGACCATTAAAAATGAAGCTTTGAGTGGAAAAAAAATAGACATCTTCCAAAAGACAAAAATAAAATCTTTAGATTTGCTCAAAAGTAGTAGTGTTCACTAAATACTAAATTTCTGTGATGGGCCAGATTTTAAGTTGAATTTCAGACTTCAATGACTGTTAATAATAAGCAAGTTTAGATTTTTTTTTGTTGTTTAGATTATACTGTATGTTTATAATTGTTCACCTCCTTGGGCTGCAGTAATATCAGGAACATGTGCTGCGTCTCCCTGGAAGTCAACTATGGGTCTAGTTAAATACTTTTCTTCAGATTACTCACTGCAAATGTCTGAAAATGCTCATTTCTCCAGATACCAGTCCATAAGCAGAAGTGCAAAACCCAGAGTAAAGGAGGTATATCAATTTACAAAATTAACGAAATAGCTATGACATATCTGAAAACACAAGTCTTCAGTGGTTTGCTGCCTAAAGAAATATATTTCACTTCTTTTTGATATGTGGAACTCAGAGTTGTTCAAAGGATGCAAATATTACCGTTTTTCTGTCCTGGTGCAAAGTCCTAAACTTACTGGTACCCCTAAGATGCAAACACAACTAAGCATAACGTGTCTTGCCAGCAATTTTCAGTCTTCCTGCCTCGTCAAGGATTAAAAGTGTTGCTCATTTCAGGCTTATTGACCCAGAGTGGTTTTAGACTGGGCTACCTGTTATTCTGTGACATTTCTAGCAAAATAGCAGTTTCTATCAAGGTATCTCTCTGCCTGAAAAGTCCTGAGGATTACTGCTGTAGAGCAGTAGCTAGAATATAAAAGAAGAATGGCCATGGTGGGCCTGGCCAAGATTATCTGGCTGATACTGATCCTGACTCCAGCAGACACTATGGGTGCCTTGGTAAAAGCCTAAAAAGAAAGCAGGTATAATGCTTCTTCCTTTACTGCTGTCCCAGCCTCAAACAACTTTCACATCCTAAGCTGAATATGGGGTTTGTGCATTTAACAAACCTTGACAGACTTAATTTCCAAGATTTTTTCAGTTCTCCATTGAGCTAACATTAAACTTTTGCATTCACAGCACTCTTCTTTGCACTGATGCATTTGGTCCATGGTGAGCACTGACCATCTTGTCTCCTGTCTGTTATTTTTAACAACTGTTTGCCCCCGGAAGGACCTTCCCTCCTGAGCCATGGATGTTTGGTTGTCTTAAAAGTCTTGTTGAGGAGCACAGTTGAAAGCAGAGCTCTTCTGAGGAGTCTTATAGTACTAATACAGATTCTCCGTTTTCCAAAAAAAATCCAACAACCAAACACAACAAACCTCTGGGCTCTTCCAAAGTGTATCATGTTGATCTATTTATTAATTCTGTTCCATATTATGGTTTCTACTACTTGCTTATCAGTGATGCTCTGTACAGATTTATTACTTTGCCAATAATGGTATGAATTTGGCAATGTGACTACATTTTTTAGTATTTTTCTGTGTTCTCTCTAGCAGGTAACAGAAATGCCACAGTGTGATGTGTCTGTAGTGGGCAAGTAATGGCTGTGAAGTGTTTTCAAGCAAAAAGAAAATGCTGTGGAAATGCGCAGAATTAATGCTGCTATGTAAATGTAATGGGAGTTACCACCCATCACACAACAGTGTGGATACAACAAAATGGATCAAATAAAGGGTTTGTACGTATTTTGAGGTTACTAAAAGTTATTTGCTTGTACCTGATGGCATACTTGAATTTGATCCAGTAAAGACTAGAAATTCCTTTAGCCCACAAGTAGAATTTTTCAGGGTCTGGGCTGAAAATACATTCGAGCATGAGCAGTTTTGGGGGATGAGATTGACAGGATTGTTTCCAGCAGGGAGCAGGTCCAGTCTGCTCTGGGGCCATCTACCATGAGTGGTTAACTGCTTTACTCAGTATAAGGGACCATCTCCTGACCATACCTGATGTTGTGTGAAAAGTAATCCAGACTGCAATTTGGGAATCTGCCGAGTATGGGGGGGAAGTAGGAGAAGAAGAGGGGAAGGAAGAACCTTTCCTTTGCCCAGGGAAGTCTTTGTCCTTTCTTTTTCTTTTTCTGAAGAGGATAGGGAAAGGCTCCAGGCAGAGATAAAGAAGGAAGGTTTTCTGAGTGGTTGGGTATTCTGCAAAGTACTGGATGAAGCCCTTCAAAAGGCACAGGACTTCACGAGTGGTTTGCATAGCTGAAATAGCTAATGTAAATGAATTCAGAGTCAAATCTCCTTAGCAAAATCAGCCATTCCCGAGCACAGAATGTTGTCATTAATAATTTGAGCAAAGTGTGTGGTCGTCGTTGTTCTTTCATGAACCCTACCTACCTTAAAATATCAACAAAAGGCTCCTTGTGTCTGCACAGCTTAACCTCAGTGTTTGAAAATCTGACAATGCCATGTCTGATGTAGCTGCTGGTGAGAGATCATTTGCAGATTTACTCCTAAAAACACTGTAAAAGGCTGAATCGAAATTGGTGCTTCACATCCTGTTCATCTGGTGTTTCACAGTAGGTGTGTGTGTATGCTTTTCCTTAAAATACACAATAGTAAGTATGACATAACTTATGTTATGCATCTACATAAACACCTTGCATTTACAGGAAGAAGGGAGGGGGCAGGTAAGAGGGTGTATGTAGCAGAGCTGCTGGCTTGCAGCGATCCTTACTCAGTATTGCAGCAGTTAACTCCTGTCTTTTAAAAAATGAATTGTTTAAATTCCATATGAAATGCTTTCCTAGACATGCTAGGAGCCAGCTCTGAGCTCTGACTATTGCCACATTCTGTCCTTGCATGCAAGATTATCTTTACAGATAAGCATGAATAGAGTTCAAATGAATCTATCAATAATCAGTGGAAAGGATGTCATAATGTGAAGTCTGATACTGTACAAAACTATACAAGTCCTTGAAAACATGTGTTTGGAAAGGAACTGCTTTATTCTTAACATAGCTGCAAGTCTGGCAGCAACAGCTCATGAAGAGGTGTGGGAATTAGCTGAACAGACTCCCTGCTGGCAAGGAGAGCCGGGAGGCTATATGCTACCAACAGGAGACTGACTCCTCATTTTTAAGTTCCTTTGGGTAAAGGATGGTAAATTCTTTTTCTTTGCTGATGAAACAAAGTGTTTACTGGAAATAAGATCTTAAATAAATAAAGTCAAAGGAAATATGGTATGTAAGATTTCGATTTCTTTTAATTTGTCATGATCTCTTAGATTTAAGAAGAAGCTAAAAGAAGAAGATATATGAGGAAGATGGGGAGAGGAGGAGATGGCTGAAGATGAAACACGTTTTTAATTACTCCATTGCTAATTCTCTGATTTGAATCTGCTTATAATTAAGTTAAACTCTTTTCAGTGGAATTTTCTTTGAAGTATTTGCAGCAGTGCAGAGTATGTGTGGTACTGTGCTGAGTCTAAGGAAAGGGCAAACAGAAATACTCCCTTGTCCTGTGAATGGCACAGTCTCTATAAGGACTCCCATGACTATTAGCAGGCACTTTTTCCAAAATCTACTTTTTTGCAGCATCAGTTATGTGAAACTTATAAAGCTCTCTGTAATGATGCCCTCTGGTGACTCTGAGAATTTTTGCACTAGAATGAAATACAAAGCAAGATGGAATTTGGCCTGCTACTGTGAAAGTACTCTGGCAAGTTGGACTATTCATTAAAGATTAATGAGCAAATTAGAGCTCCTAGAGTTCAACCAGGCAATATACACGAGCCATACAAATACAGAAGTCCAGGAAACACTCCAAGTGTTGTAGGAGCAGAGCTAAAATGTGTAAGATAGTCTCTCCCCCTGCCATGCAAGTTATCTCTTGTACATTCATGATAAAAAGAAACCTGCCTTTTGGCACTGCACGCTGATAATTTATTTTCTAGTGCTTAGGGAAAAGAAAATTAAAAGATTAAAAAAAAAATTCACAAGCTTTTCTTAATGCAGAGAATGTGGAGGATGTTAATTAATTATATGAAATTTTAGAAATAAACCAGCTGTGCAAAAGAATGCCTTTTGTATATTTTACACTTAGTGTGGCTGCTACACAATCTCTGGAAAGCTGATTTCCTCCATGCAGTGTTTCCTCTCCTGGATGTTGTTTTTTATACATACAATCTATAGCATCTAATGTTTCTGCATTCACTGCCCATCATTTTGCAGCATACAGACATATATATGACTAGTATTGCACTGACTGTGGAGCTCATGTGGTACTTACTCTGCTCTGGTTGAAAAGGATTCTTTATTTGCAGTGTTGTGTTATTTACAGCCAGATCCGTGATCATATAGTGTCTGCAGACTAGTGCAGACAGAAGGAAACAAGTATGTGTAGCTGGGCATGGATGGAATAGGTGTGGGCACCCCCTTCAGTATCACTTCTGTTTTAAATCATGACTAGGAAGTTATATCCTAAGCAATATGGATGCAACACTGGCAAGGTGATGAGATATCGAACTCCAAAGTGAGTAACCCAACAGAAAGCCATCTACAAGCAGATACAAGTAAGGTAATTAATAGGGGATAAACAGAAAAAACCCCAAAACAATCCCTTCTCCCCCCCACAACCCTATTGTAATAAATTTTTATGAGGTGTGAGCTGTTATCTAATTATTTCATCTTTGTTAACTGAATTCCCAAATTAGGCACATACTTCTCATAATTGTATGAAGCTAAGTAACTCCTCTGCTTTTAAGCAGTGTTCCCCCATGCCATGCTTGGAAGAGGATGCATCTCCTCCCATTCATATCCTTTGCAGAACAGCCCCTTAGGCACAGTGTAGATCAACTGGCTTTAATGTGTATTTTCTCTAAGAAAAACTAAAGGAGTAAACAAAATATTTGTTTTGACAAGATGCCTACTTTGATCATAAATGTTAAGATCAGGAGGTACAAGTATGACTTTATCCTCACTTCCCAAATAATACAATCTGTAGAATCTTCACTAACTTCTTCGTTAAGTCAGTTATTTCCCTTTCAACTGCAGCCTGTATTTTAGGAAAATAACTTGTGTTCATTTTACAGGCCATTTAGTGTCTGTATAGGGGTTTGTGCTATCGTTTTGAGGCCTGATAATGCGTCAGGGAAGGATTGTTTTTCTGTGCTAACGTTTGCAGTGTTTCAGTGTATGTGTCTTGCAGTCACACAGTGCTTTCTCCTGACCTAGACAGTTACCCAGGTTCTTCTAGGAGGAGAATATACCCATTGATAAATCCATACATCTTTGGTGCAGTATCTCTGAATGTAGCAGTGACACACAAAAATTAGTACTTTTCTTAGTGACCTTGCCCAACCTTCCATTTTTAGCTAAGCTGATGTTTCAAAGAGCCTCTGCTTCCTTCCTAATCAAGACTAGAGCTGCTTACTCTATCTGCTGGCCTGCTGATTCTTTCACAAAGGCTCCTGTAGCTCATCCAGTTGTCTCCAAGCACCTCCTTCCGTTGCAAATTCATGTCCCACCTGGTGTACTTGGGCAGTGGTTCCTGCTGTGTCCAACCATGTTCCTCTGTAAAGGAACTAAATTGCTGTTACATTTAGCTTGAGGGAAGGGTAGCTGTCAGGCCCACTGCCCTGTCTTCATCAGCCTGTGATTGATCAGAGACCTGTGTGATGTCTTGTGCTTCCCACAGTCTGACAGCCTTTGGGATTATAAAAACAGCAGTGGAAGGAGACGTGGGTTTTGGTATGGTCACATAACTGGTTGTGGAATATCGTTATGATAGGTATAGGAATTTTGAACAGAAAGGTACTGGCTACAAGAGAAGGGGGTTATTTATACAGAGAGCCATGCAGAACTATAGAGAAATTTCACATCTGAGGTAGGTGGAGTATTATCCTTAGATCTCATCAAGGAGTAGGAGTTTCTAGTCAGATGGCTCCTCCACTGACATGTTGGGGCAAGTGACTCAGCTCTGCAGTATAGAAGAATGTCCCCAGTGCTGCTTTCCTGGAAGCACTTTCACCTGGAGATTTCTTGCTCAGGAATTAATTTGCTTATGAAAACTCATCAGTTCACAGAGCCTGGGGTGGCAGAGCTGTGGGCAGATGGCTCTCATGGGGATGAGGATGCACAGCTGTAAGAAGCCTAATTAAGACCACTGACGAACTTTCCAGTGTAACTGCACCAGTAATTGTCAAGACCTATGAAGTAAATAAAGGTTAGTTGTGCTCTCGGCCCTGAGAGTTGCAGAAGTTTGTAATCATCCTATCTTATCAGGGATGAAATACATGAGGCCTATTCAAGAAGGCAGTGGTTACTATTCACTGGTGATTTGTTACAAAGAAAAGCTTTCAGAAATAACACAAGGTGAGGCTGGTGGCAGTCAACTGACCTGTAATTTTAAGATTGGGAAGATGATTAGAAAAAAAGAAGCAGAGTATTGCAGAACTCACAACCTGGTAATTTTCATGAGCTTATCTGGAGCTTGAGGTGCTATCACGAATGAGACCCTGGGTGTTTAAATCTCCTGAACTGCACAGGTTTATACTGAAAGTTACCCTTTTGGGAGAAAAAAAGACATGCATTTTTCTGACAGAATAGTTTTGTGAGCTGCTTTTTTCCTTCCAAGACAACAGCCTTCTAAATAGCACTGATACCACAGTCTACTTACTCTCTGTAGACCTTATATCCTAGCTTTTTATTTTATGTAAGAGTAATTCGGTTGGAGAAATTGATCATTGCTGGGAGTGGCTCGGTTATGAAGATACTGGAGCCAAATCCTTAACTCCTGTAACTTTTGCCTGATTCTGGCTGCACAAGCTATTTTTAAGCCTGGTTTGAAAAGGCTGATGCTCCTTTAAGTCCTCCGCATATGGCAATGGACCAAAAAAAAAAAAATGGCTATCCCAACAGGTATCTGCTAGCAGGAGCCCAGTTGCCAAGCGCTATGTAGGAGAAGCAGTCTGGAGTCAACACCTGGAAGCTGACTTTTCATGTGGAACAGGAAACTGTTGAACGTTGGGAGTATCTGCTTTATCTGCTGTTACCTTTTCAATCTCCTAAACAAGATAAATACAGTGACACATGGAGTTTGCGGTCCCTGGGCTGGCATTGTGCACACTCTTCTGCATAGGAGAGGGTGGAGAAGCAGAGTAATTAAGGGTATCTCACTGTGCAGCCAGATGTGTGAGTATATGTCTTCATGTGTTAGCCCCTCACAAACCCAGGTGAAAGAGGTCTTTTGGGATTATTTAAATCCAAGGAAGCCAGGTGGCATGTTAATCTCTTTCCTCCAGGATGGGGTTAACTGCATAAGTGGAAGTGCCTTGACCCTATTCACCTGATAGATTACTCCAATCTAGCAAACCTTTGAACACTTCAGCCTGGATTTGTTCAGGCTCTTATGCTGGTATAAAAAAAATGAGTCTGTTGCCATGTACCCTTAGGATGCTGCTTTAGGATTGTCTATCTTAAAATAATATTTTCAACATGTGCTTCAGAGTGAGGCACAAACCCAAAGTGATTTGCTGGTTGAGTGACTTTAACGCTTTCCTGTTTCTGATACCTTGGGGAGTATTTGATTGATGCATAAGATAGCAGCATGCATTGATTAAGTATATTCAAGAAAGGGGGTTACAGTTTCTATTGCATAAGGAAAAAATTCAGCTTGTCCTTTTGAAATATCCTGGCACTGTGTGGATGCAAGAATTATTTATTAGGGAGACTTTAAAGTAGGATGAAAGTAAGAAATCCTATGAGAAAAATTTCTGTTTGTTTCTTAGATTTTCTCCACCCTTTTCTCACCCTGGACTGTTCAATATGGTTAGAAGGAAAATCTTCTCCAAATCCTTTAAAATACTATCAGATGGAGCAAAAAGAAAGCTGAACTTTCCCCTCAAGCATTTCCACACTGAATTGTTAGATGCTCCAGCCCCAGAGCTTTGGCAACAGGGAAAGTACGAGTAGCAAGATGTCCATGCTGTTTGTGGAGGGGCGGATCGCAGACTGTCTCTTGCCTTGGACGCTTCAGGGAACTATCTGGCAGAGCCAAAATCATCCTGTGATGTGATGATGTGGCAACTTTGGTGGCAATACCAGCCTGCAGACTTCTGTCTTGTTCTCTGTCCCTCCTTGCTGATTTCCATGCCATGGGGTACCATACTTGTGGCTGGATTAAAGCAGCTTCCTATAAAGAGCACTGAAGACCAGAACACTTATGGGGCAGTGTGGTGATGTTCTTTAAAGCCAGAGAAGCCCAACACTGATCTGATTTACAGCATGAATTCCACAAGGGGTTGCATGCAGGGGATGGCCTCACCCATTCATGGTACTGTAAGTGGTGCTTTTGCCCACTGTGCTGAGAAAAGTCCTCACTCTAAGCCTGTGGGTTTGCCCTAGAAGGCTCTGCTCCAACTTCATCAATTCATGAACCATGAGACTGAATGAAGATGACCTCTGCTGTATTGTTTGCTCTGATGACTGAAACCTGCAGAGTCTCCAGTCAAAACCAGGAGAGGAGTGCCTGGTTGTGAAGTGTGTTGGATCTTACCTGCATTCAGTGCTATCAACACCAAGGGGATTGTATTAGGATTCCTGGGAAAATTTAGTATCATAAAATGTAGTCTTATGCTTGAGAGCAACTGAGAAGGCTTAGGGGAACTTCAGGTGTAGGTAACAATTTGCTGTCTGAGCTCCACCAAAGCTGCTCAGTGCTGTGTCACCTCTTCTACTGGAATAGCATTGTCACAACGCTCTGTTCAGTAAGGAGACTGAGGAGAGTTTAAATTCAACAAAGAATGGAAATAGTCTACTAAGTAGCTATAACTTTCTTTTGTCATACTGCACAGGAGAAGAGACAGAAACCGTTTAAAAAAGTTATGCTCTTTCTCTTACTCTAGTCAACTGTGAGTAAAAGCAATTACCTAAAAGCTTATTTTTCTATGCCATTTATCATTAAAAAGAAAATAAGAGAAACTACATACCAACATTTGTTATAATTTCATTAGTACCCAGGTAGATCTAATTTATGTGGAGGTTCTGTTTCCAAGATGAGGATCAAATTAATCTCATCTGACAGACAATTGAGTTACAAAGGCTTTACATGAGAACGGTTCTCCAACGGAATGTAAACAAGACACATGGATTAATAAGGTCAGACATACAATAGGGAGCTAAATTATGGCAGAACTCATCAGCCAGCAACACATACAGCTAGACCTTCTCAAATGATGCCAGTTAGCATGCAATAAAGCAAAAGTTTTAAATTAACCCAGTGTTTTACCCTCTGGGCAGTAGAACAAGGAGTTAGAGAAAATAAGTTTATAAACCATGAAAGTAATATGACTCTGTGCAGCAAGTTGTAAAGACTTGAATTTCTCCCAAAGACTTGCAGATTTTTACAGTGTTAAATATCACTGTAATTATTAAATCTTGCATGAAAAACCCAGAGAAACAAACTGTAGCATAAATGTAACCTCTGAGACTTAAAATTTATGGTCTGGGCACTGACTGAAGCCGCAAAAGCAGAAGAGTCATGTAGCAAAATGATGAAAGGGCATCTCTGCTAAAAGCCTTGTGGAAAGTGCTAAGCAAACTGGAATCATTCCAAAATATGTAGGTGGGATTGCTCTTCACAATGCTGGGATTTACTCCATTATTGTCCAAGTGACTCAGCTGAAATTGCCCACAATCTACTAGACATATTTTATTGTCAATACATTTTGCCCTGGCCTTTTGTCTCCATGGCTACATGACCTTAATTCACCTAAATTTCTAAAATGGTGGCACCGAAGGGTCTTGATAACAGCACTGCGCCTTCCATATCCAAATATTGTGTAGATTCATCTGCATGTTTAGGAGGGCAGTGTGTCATTGCCGTGTATCAACATTTTCTTGGTTCATCTACTGTCAAGAGAAAGATACTGCCTTCCCTGCTATAAGACTGAGCTCTTTCTCTCCTGTGACACTTACAGTTGCAAAATGACCTTGAAACTGATTCTGAAACACAGAAAAGCACCCGTTTGAAGCCATGATGCTTAATTACATCAATCAATCCATGTTTCCTGTTTGCCCCTACGGCGGCAGAGCAAATAGGCCTTCTTACATTCAACGGTGGATTACGACTAGATGTGCTTTGTGCAGATAAAAACACATTTGTATCTGGCATCTGTATCTAACAGGATGATATCCCCTGATGCTGTAGTCCACCACTCTTTTTGACAGGAAACAGGCTGTTCTTCCTGCCTTTTTACCTAGAATATTGTTTAACTTAAATGTTGGGTCAGGATTTGTTCAGTCAATTCCCAGTTCTTGTAATCTCAACGCATTGTATTGCAGTATTTTGGTTTTAGAGCAGCCAGAGCCAGCTGCTTCAGCAGATTGAAGAAGCCCCTTAGAGAACAAATATAAAATAATCTTGAATTCTACCTTTGAGCATTTAGTGAGGGACTGGACTCTGAAGGATAGCGGTGTTTGTCTCCAACATTTTTTTAATCCTGTCTAAAAAATGTCAAACATCCCCATTACCTGCTTAACCATCTGGTGATGTTTTGGATCCTAAGTCTCAACAATACCTATTGGTACCTAGGGATTTTGTACATTAGCTTCAGGTGTCACCCTTCTCTGTTCTTCCAAATCTGCCATTTGCAATTGGCTTGTTTTCCATTACACTGTTTTTTCTCTTATTTGCCTGCCATACCAAGATATATGCTGGATCTCCTAAGCACTTTCTATCTTCTAGTTCTAGTTTTTTACAACTGTATGCACTAAATGTTCTCCCTCCCTCTCTCCTGGCTCCAGGGAAGGAAACTCAGGCATGTTGGCCAAAAGGGAGATGCTTTACCAGGTACCGTGCGGGTCAGAGCATCCAGTTCCCCTAAACCTAGGCACAGCTCTGATGACCTTTCTCTGTATTCTGTTTAGATAAAATTCTCTGTATAATATTGCACTTTAACATATAATTCCCTATATTTACCTCTGTTTTAATCAATGAGATAATTCTCATATAAAGACCTTACTATGCTCTTCAAGATGTAGCAAAACATACCACTGCTCTTTATTGTCTCCTTAAGAACATAGGGTATCCTATAATGCCAAAGCAGCCGCTTTTTAACGTTAGATGAGGGCCACAGAGCCTAAAAATTGTGTAAATATCTAATTCCTTTAAAAAATAGCTCCTGAAGTACTTGACCACTTTTATAAATGCAGGCCAAAGCTTTTCTTTCCAAACAAAGCGTTCTGAAACTTGGTTCTTGGGTTGTGAGTTTGCAAGACAAAACAGGACAATCACTGTGTCTCACCAGGTTTCTTGTTCCCAGTCAGGATAAGGAAGAGGCCCTTTCTGGGCCAAGCAGCCAGGAAGAGATGGGACTCAACAGCTAACAGGGAAAGAAACCCATAAATTGAACTCCACTAGTGCTGGCAAGCCAAATTACAGGGATTATGGAGGACTGCAGGAGGAAAACTGGTAGCTGAATTTTGAGTTATGGGAGGAAATTTGAAAAAGTATGTTTTATAGGACACTGAATAGCACAAAAGAACTATTGGACCCCAGGCTAACACTTTTCCTACCACTTTACTGACAGCATGTCGTAACCAGAGCAGAACACAACTATAAATAACAGTAGGAAACCTACCTACTGCAGGTAGGTGTGCCAAGACAGTGAGTCAGTGTTAGTCATTTGGTGCCTTTTTTTTTTAATAATTGAGGGTTTTACCCAAATCCTACTGAAAATCACTCCTCCCTCTGTAGTACCAGAGGGTATGTGTATATATTTTTTTTCTCAGATTTCATGCCATCACTTTGCCTGCCCACAGCATTTAACAAACTTTTTAGCATTCTTATTAAAAATTAAACTTGTTTATTAAAATAAGTTCCCTCAGAAGTTTCTCAGCACAGTGTCTCAGCCCTATGCAAAGCACAATTAGCACATGGGACAGAAAGCTGTGTGGAGACAACTTGTACTTTTTTGGTGACGTTGATTCCCTTCATCTTTATACCTGTGTAATCACTAGTATACAGAAAGGATGTTTAATACTGATATGGCAGCATCTTTTTAGTATTAAAGTATGCTTTAATTAAAATACACAAAAGAGTGAAGACAGCCCCTACATTCTTTGACTATTTTTTTTTTTTACTTTCAGGCTTTTAAAGCACTTCTTTTGAGATTTATAATAACTCATTAAATAACTAGCAATATATTTAATAATTCAACCCATTGTTAAGCTTACATATTTTAGTTTCTGAGCATTCACTGCTTTGAACACATGTGCTACCATTTGAAATAAAAGACGTAGTTTGTTTAGAGTATTTTGCTAGAAGACCCATCTACCAATACTTGTAACTTATTTGAAAGGATTAATCATGCCTCAATTAAAAACAGCCTTTCCTAGTGGGTAACTGTTTTCTGTGGGTTTGGTGATCCCTCTTCTGAAAAAAAGTCACACGTGTGGGGAGCTGCCTAAAGAATGGAGCAGAGCCCAGGAGGAACACAGGACACCATGGGCCGTTCTTGGATCTGCTGTGGCAGGTCTGCATTCCCAGAGACTGGTCTCTGGAGATTCAAAACAAGGTGTAAGTTAATAACATACTTTATATGTCAGCTGCAAACCTCCTTTGTCCCAAATGTGAAGAGCACCAGATGGTGCAGTATTATGGGAAAGGCAGGTTTGGTCACACTGATTGATTAAATTGGATTTTTTAAGACTCAGGTTGATCTGAGAAATCCACAAATAACATACATCCACAGAAGGGCTTTCTCTTTGATAAGGACAGTGAACTAACAGGGCCTCTGAATTCAGAGTTAAACCTCATCTTTGTAGGCATCACAGTCCAGTAGGGAGGTAAATTTGGGTGAGACTAATATCCTGTATCAAACTAAATACCATCAGGGAGATTTTTGGGGGGAGTGGAGCTAAGCTATCTACACCAGCACAGTGTTTCCTAGCCTGGCTTTAGCCTGAGGCAAAGAGCGTGGTCCAGATGAGTTTGAGCTAAGATCTGAGAATCAGCATATGCCAGCTCCCCGTCGTAGTGGGCAGCCTGGGTGAAGCCATGCTGCTTTGGAGGCTGCAACTTCAATAGTAAGGGTGTGGGCCTTTCTCTGCCAGAGAATGGTTTCAGACAAGTTTAATTTACCTTAATAAGTTAATTTTAATTTGTATACATGGAGCTGTGGAGTGTAGGTGAAACCTTGGAGGGACAGGCACAGCAGCTGCCTTGGCTTTCCTCCTGCCCCAGGTGTTCACGGATGCTCTGCTGCTGCACAGGAGGAGGGTGCCTCCTGCTCCCAACTTCCACATAGTGTGGTAGCAAAGGGGGAGGTGTGAGGAAGCAGAGTGGCTATTGCAGGAGTGGCATCCACACCCAGATGCATCAGCGTTACCCTGCGCTGCTGGCTTCCTGCCGCAGGCCCCAGCTGCAGATCAAATTCTGGCAGGGAAGGAAACCTTTCTCAAAGGAGCAGGACCTCATGTAGAGACTTGCTGTCCTATCTCTGTGCTGGTGGGGACAACCTGTGAACCAGGTGTCAATGACTGATGAAGGTCACTCATTAGGCATATTTCAGCTTTACTCTGTATTGATAAACCCATCACTACTGACTCACACAGGTAGGCAGGATGGGAAAGATCGTGGTACCTGTGGCTGTATTTGTGCATGTAAGCATATGAACTGTTTGCCAGGTACAAAACCCCATCTGCCTCCTGCTGCTGTACCTTTGCAGTGGCTGTTTTGAGGACTAAGAAATCTGCTGAGGACCAGCATCTCTTGTGTAAACAAACATGCTTGCAGGCAGGCACTGAGGCCCTATCAGAAAACAAGGTGATTGGAACGATAAAGTACCAGTACGGTCTTGAAAGAGCTGGGTTTGCTAAGAATGTGCAGCTTCATTAAGGAGGTTTTGTGGGTTAAAGCATGTTTGAGCTGGTAAAAATAAATGAGGGGTAGGCCCTGATGCCCAGGCTACACTCCTAAGCCAAAATCTTGGAGCCAACAGAGTTCCTACAGGGTGAAGCTGCTGAGCAGAAATTTCTGAAATGCTTTAATTAAACCACAGAGGGGAGCAGGAGAAGGCAGGTATTTCTCGGAAAGGAGAGCGTCTTGTGGTGTTCCCTTACGGGACTCGGCTGCAACAGATTGGAGAGCGATGCTTGCTTCAGACAGCACCTCTCGCCCAAATGTCAGCCATTGGCACCTTCCTGCAAAGGAGAGGAAGTATGCAGAGGTGTTACAAAAAAAACCTACCCAGAGGAACGGTGCTGGGGGGCTGCTTACTGCTCCCTTGCCATGTCTGCCCTCACTCTTGCTGTGGCAGGAGCCCAGTTGGAGGGGTGTCCCCAGCACCTCCAGCCCCTGCTGTCTTGAATATTTTTTACATGCTTAATTTTTTTGGAAGTGTTAAATTGATTTAAAGTTCACATCAAGGTGGCACAAAGAGCAAACAAGTTCTCCTCAGAAACCCTATGAGTTTCTGCTCAACCATTCCCTGTTGTGGGCAAAAGAGGCACCGGGAGATGCAAAAAGGGGATTTTCAAAGCTAATCATTTACTGTTTTATAGACTTTCAGCTACTTCAGCCTGGCAGGTTTGATAAGGAAGGCTGGAGCTTCAGCAAAAGCAATTAGCATGACTTCTATGAGATACTACTGAGTAATTGTGCCATTGTTTTTTTCCTGTAAAGGGACAGACTACTAAAGAGGGGTTGGTTTGCTGTTTGCAGGTTATTTTTGTCAGGGTGGATGCATTCACCAGGAGAATGGCAAGTAGCACTGATAATACTACAAAGACCTTCCCTGTGACAGTACAAGGACGTGCAGTTCTCCCCATCTTGCCCACTGTCTGGTACATCTTCCCTTCCTTTTATTCTGGAGTGTTAATAATGGTGATGATCCTCAGAGCCAGGCATTGGTATTAGCCAGGGAAGACCCCAGGAGGGGAACAAGGGTGACCTGAGTTAATGCCATGCTGGGTTGGAAAGGGACAGACAATGGGGCAGATTTGTCCAGCCCCAGAAGACTAAGAGGATGGAGGCGTCCATGTTGATCAGTATTGAAGAAGATGGTGGAAGAAGTAGCAAAGGTTGTATTTCCCTCTATTTGCAAGTAGTTTTCCTTATCCAGTTTATATTGTGTCCTGCCAGACATGAAATCGAACCCCTTTGTATGCAGGAATAATTCACTTCACCTCAAACCAATTCGTGTCAGCTCTGAAACTGAAACGTGAGAACTACTAAAAATAATCAGTAACAGGGCAAGAAATAAATAATCCACTGCTTTGTCCAGGGAGAAATACTTTCTGACTTGGTCATCAGCAAGTAATTATCCCTGCTGGAACTGGCTAAGAGGCTAACATACCTGGTGTGCATAGCTGACCCTGTCTTGGGGAAAATGGTGGCTTGGGATACTTTTTGAGGTCCTTTTCAGGTATGATTTTAAGAATAATGCTATAGAAGTTATTTAGAAGACCTCTCTTTTCAGCAGGGAGTGGCTTATAATTTTTTCTTTTTTCTGGAACTCCTGAGTGTTTTGACACTTCAGAAGTTCTCAAGGCCAATATTCAACTGTTGCAACTCTTGGAAGCATTGTGAAAGATAAAGACCAATGATACAAGGATGAATGGGAAATGTACTTTCTAAAATGCTTTAGTCTAAAAAAATTCTTAAAATCTGTAGGTACCAGTGCATCCCAAGGACAGGATGCAAGGCAAAAATAAGAAATAGTGCCTCTCAGGGCACTTTTAAAGTGATACAAATCTGCAGCAAGGAAATCAAGATTGCCACAGGCAGCACTGACCCTACAGTCAATTTCAACACTTGTACTTAGGGCTCTTAATTCCAGGGTTTCTTGAAGGTTGAGTGGACTGTATGGCAAGAAGAAAGTATTTTCTGCACTCCTTCCCTGTGTGCTGAACCTCAGCTGGGCTAATTCTTTGCAGCTGCCTAGGCAGAGAGCCAGACCCCTCAGGTAGTGGATTATGGGCAGAATGGGAGGAGTTTTGGCATCCTCACAAACAGGACACACTTGTACAGGGGAAAGCCCAGAAAATACCCAAGAAAGTGCCCAATATTGCTCCCTCACATGGGCTTTGTAAGAGCCCAGATAAAGAGCATCCAGTGAAGCAGTATAATGTAACAATCAGACTCCAAGAGCTAGACCATGGAGAAGGGGAAGGGATGTGGCTCAACTCTGCTCTCTTCACTCAGGACATGTGATACATATCTTACATAGGGACTTTGATGCATGTGCTCAGTAAAATAAGTGTTAAAAACCTCTTTTGCGCTATAATCCTGTCACTCTGTCATCCCTCCATCCTCCCTCCCCCCCTCACGCTGAATAAACCTATAATCCACTGCAGTTTGAGGTATTTTTAAATAGTTGGTATCCTTCTGATTTAATTGCTTTATTATTATATTTCTCTTTTCAGTTGGACTCAATGTTTGGCACAGCACATTCACTTCCCCTAACAGATGCCGGTTTGTCTTGGAAGGGACCTTAAAGGTCATCTAGTTCCAAGCCCCCTGCTGTGGGCAGGGACACCTTCCACTAGACCAGGTTGCTCAGAGACCCATCCAACCTGGCCTTGAACACTTCCAGGGATGGGGCATCCACAACTTCTCTGGACAATCTATTTCGGTGTTTCACCACCTCACTGTAAAAAATTTCTTACTTATATCTAGTCTAAATCTACCCTCTTTTAGTTTAAAATCATCATCCATTGTCCTATCTCAACAGGCCCTCCTAAAAAGTCTGTCCTCATCTTTCTTATAAGCCCCCTTTAGGTACTGGAAGGCCACAATAAGGTCTTCCTGGAGCCTTCTTTTCTCCAGGCTGAAAAACCCTAACTCTCTCAGTGTGTCTTCATAGCAGAGCTGCTCCAGCCCTCCAGTCATCTTTGTGGCCCTCCTCTGGACCTGCTCCAACAGGTCCATGTCTTTCTTGTGCTGAGAGGCCCAGATGGACACAGAGGGTGTCTCACCAGAGCGCAGCAGAGGGGAAAATCACCTCCCTCAACCTGCTGGCCATGCTGCTTTTGATGCAGCTGAGGACACAATTTGCTCTCTGGGCTGCAAGTGCACATTGCTGGCTCATGTCCAGTTTTTCTCCCACCAGTCCCCCCAAGTCCTTCTGCAAAGGGTTGCTCTCAATCCCTTCTTCTCCCAGCCTGTATTGGTATAGGGGGCTGCCCCAACCCAGGTGAAGGACCCTGCACTTGTCTTTGTTGAACCTCACAGGATTCCCATGGGCACGTTTCTTGAGCTTGTCCATGTCCCTCTGGATGCCATCACATCCCTCAGGCATATCAACAGCACCACTCAGTTTGGTGTCATCTGCAAACTTGCTGAGAGTGCACTTGATCTCACTATGTCATTAATGAAGATATTGATTAGCACTGGTCCCAGTACAGACCCTTGAGGGACACCACTTGTCACCAATCTCCATCTGGACACTGTTCTGTCATGTGTCACATAAAATGTCTAGAAATTTTGAACACATGTGAAATGTAGAGAATTTAGAAATGATTGAACAAAAAGGCATTATCTATCTCGTCTGCCACAGAGCTACTGCTCTGCTGCCGTTTACTGGGATTCAGCTGGGATAATCTGTCTTTTACTTAGGTTTAATGGCAACAGGAGGGTGACAATAGGTTGGACTAGATGACCTTTAAGGGCCCCTTCCAACCCACACTATTGTATAATTCTGTGATTCAGACAGGGGTGCTGGTCACCGCTGGCCCTCGTCCAAGCCCAACCCCAGAGCAGGCAAGCTCCCTGCTGGATTGGGCTGCGCAGCAGGAAGGAGCTGTTGTTTCCTGCTCACTTTGCTGGCTGTTGTTCTGCTTAAAATGTGAGGCCAAAAAGAGAGAGATTGGGAAAACAAAGTCTGGTTGGAAAGTTTCAAGTGTTCTCCTTGCTTATGAAGAATTAAGCTTGCCCTCATCAAGCAAATTACTGGGAGATTTGTGTTTGAACCATAACCTTGAGGTCTAAGTGTTATTTCTTAAACGAAATGAAAAGTCTGTCCTCCTGCAGGGATAGTTGGCATTTCCTCCTGTCTCCCTCAGCAAGACTGAATTTGCCCATCAGTTGGGCCATGCCGTGCTGGATTTGGAGGTGAGGTCTGCAGGCTCTGGCTGAGGGCTGCAGGGTGAAAAGGACCTCCCTGAAAACTGGTCTGCCAAAATCTGGCTCTGATAAAACAGCCCAACCCATCCTGTAAAGACTTTTACTGAAAAAAATATTGAAATAATCACAGAGGAAATGACAGGAACTCAGGCCTCCCTTCCCGCCCCGGCCAGACACTCCCTGGCTCTTTTTGCCTCCAGCCCGCGGGACACACCGGTGTCCCTGGGGAAGGGCCAGGCCTGGAGCTCAGCACGGCGAGGGCGGGCTGGGGCGGGAGGGAGGAGGGATTGCAGCAACGTGCTTGGTGCTGTACTCCACTCCTTGTAGGAGCATGGAAATATAGGGGCAAGTTCAGGGATTGCAGCAGCAGGACAGGGAGGAACAGAGCAATTTCTCTGGCCTTAGTGACATTTTGCTTATTTATTCCAGCTGCAAATCTTATCTGGAGTCTTGAGAGTCTTGTGTGGCTTTCCTCGTTTGCATTTAAGAGGGCATTCAATTAACAGAAGTGCTGCATACTGAAATGCCTGCTTTATGAGAGGGCAGGGCTTAACAGGTTAAAAATACATAGGACTTTGGATTATATTACTTTCTATGAAACAATTTCCATCTCTGCTGTCCCAGACCATGTATCTCTTCCCTTATCAGTTATTAGATATAAAGAAACCACTCTCACTGTTTTTATCAAGAAGGTGAGGCTCTTGTGTTTGATTTTTTAGCTTGTGGTTTGTAACATGTTAGTTCCTGGTGAGACAGTCTGAGTCTGGCATTCGTTTGGTATCTTTGTTAATTGCTGAACATCACAAGAGGGTAATAAGGAATATGCTGTACATGCTGAACCTGCCCTCCGTCCTGTCCATCTTCCTTAGATGACCCCAAACATTATTTTGTGTGCAACATTCCTCTATTACACAGTTTTTCTTCAAGGCTGCTTTTTTTTTCTGGTGTGCACTAATGTACTCCTGTCCCACGGCAGTTACAGAGGAACAATGTGTCAGCAGGCTGGCGTGTGCCTGCGCGTGCACACAGAGTGGTCCTTGGTCTGCAGGTACACTCCTGGGCTGGGAAAATGATGCTCTTGGGAGCTGTGTTCCTAATTCCCCAAGACTCACCTGAAAAAAACCTCCAGCTTTTAGTCTGTAGCACTGTACAGACCGGTGACAGCAGGGCACAAACAGGATACCTGACAGAACAAAGATGCTGTAAGGTTTGGTGGCAAGTAGGTTCCCCCTGTCCCAAGGTTTCCTTCTGGATGTTGCCACCACTACCTCTCGTCCTGGGTGGTAGCAGCAGCCAGCAGGACGTTTCCTGTACCTTTGCACAGCTCTGAGGTTTGTAAAGCTGCTCCAGACTCCAGAGAAAGCATGTGAAGCCTGTGAAGCTGGTGCAGAGAAGCTGATGTTGCCTCAAGGCAGGGAACGGATGCAGAAACCACCAAGTGATCTGGCCAGCCATGGGAAGAGTCACGGAAAGAAAGAAGCGAGCAGGCTTCGCCCTGGTCTTTGGGCATCTGCAGTCACTCTGAGACTGTAAACCACTCGTGGCAGCAGCTGTCATCTCCTGTGAGGCACAGCGGGTAGTGCAGGCCACATGAAATGCATGTGGATCCCAGTCCAGTCCAGACTGTAAAACTGGTTTAAAATGAAAACAGATATGGGGACTTCGGGGATGTCACAGCTCCCTCTGGGCCTCTGTCGGCAGGTTGTCCTTGCTTGGACTTCCTCCTATGCCATGACCCAGCTCCCTGTTTTTGTTCATTCGGTGGGCAGCCTGAGAAGTGAGCGGCAGCACCGTGGTGCCCTCAGGCAGGGCAGTGACAGCTGGGGTGGGAATGGAAACCTCCAGCTGGCACCACTCCCCATAGAGTGCCGTCCTGTCTGCCACGTTTTTGGTTGGTGCCCGATGAAGATGTGACCCCTCCTCAGCTGTTCGCTGCAGCTGCGATGCCAGGGATGCCCTCAGATCTGCTGTCAGGTCAGGGCAGGCACTGCAGGGACTCGCTAATCCCCTCCAGGAAAGTTCCTGCGGCTTATTTCAAATACCCAGTTTGAACTGGTTAATCCGAGCGGGTCGGTCGGTCTGGCGGGACCAGCTGACACATGCTCTGCTCTGGGTGAAGGTCGGCTGTTGCTCCAGGGCAGTGACAAAGCGGCTGGTTCTGCCGCTCCCCAGCCAGACCTCCGCCTGCAGCCCTGAAAGCCTTTCCTCCAAATCCTGTGCAGTTCTGGGCCATTTCCGGTGCAGTTTTTACTGCTTTTTGTCCTTCCTTAGTTCAAAACAAGACTTCTGTTGTTTCCCTGTTGAGACTAGTAAAAGCTAGAAGGATATTCATCTTAAATTTCCCCTTTACACCTTATTATACACCTGAGTTACAAAGTAATTTATCGTAAAGAAGCAGATGGTGTGAAAATGTGACTGTTCCTGAATTCCACAGCATACTAGCAGATGCCATTTTAACCTTGACCTGTGTTTTGCTGTAGCCTGGTTTATCTGGCTCAGGAGAAATTTCAGGAAGTTGTGCAGAGCAAAACGGTGCAGCTTGTGTTTTCATTGTTTTCACTGCTCCTGCTTGTATACGACACAGGAAAACAAGGGGAAAATATCCTTTTGCTGGGACTCACTCCCATGTTTCTCATGAACCCTGAGTTCAATCAAGCTTCAATAAAATGGAAACTGAGGGAATGCAGAACACGTTGAGGGAAGGATGGTGCTCAGTGTGATGCATGTGCTTCACATTCGGCCAAAGGTTGTTTGCTTCTCCTGCCTTCTTTGGGTAATTTCACTAGCATCTATACATAAATAACTTGCCATGGCAAACAACATCAACCATGAATCCACAACTCTTTATTGCTCCGGAATGTCCATCTAAGATTGGGTTTGTGTTCATATAAGCTTACTGAAACTTGGAAATACTTTTTCAGCCATACAACATTAACTATACTACATTCACATAACATATCTTAAGTCAGCTGAAAGCTGGGCTGTTTTGTGAGCTGTTTGGAGGGTAAATTACCTCCAGTTAATCCCCCTCCTTCAGTTTAAGTTGCTTCCAAGTTGTGACTCCTTTCCTCCCTCCTAACTCTGTCTATGACTCTTCCCCTCCTTCCTAACTCCTCTGATGATGTTAATGCTCTCAGAGGAGTCACTAGATGATCCTGTATACTTGTCCCAATTGCCAGTTTCTAACAATCACATGACTTTTTATATGTAAGTGGCAAACTCCCTTCTGTGAGCCCCATGATGGGCTCAGGAACCCCTGGCATGGAGGTGGAGGGAAGAGCTAGGGACAAGCCCTTCTTGAACAACAGCAGGAAGATTTGCTAAAGCCTGTCTGTCAGGGCTGTCTGGGTTTTACGTGCAGTGATACACATCTCCATACACATACCACTGCACTCAGAAATGCCCTGATTAAGGACAAATGTTGCTTTGCTGAAAATCTTGAGTTAAAACTTGAAATGGAGGCAGCTTGCTATGTACTAAGAATGAATGACCCTCCTACTTACACATTTTTGTCATATTTATCTGAGTGGCTTTAACTTCCAAGTGTATGGAAGGCTTTTTTGTCAGATTAAAACTTTTTCTAGTCTCTCTTCCCTGTCTTGGGTAGCATTTACAGCTGACTATGTGTCTGACTCACTTGATGCCACAGTCCATTGCTTTCAGGACACTCCTGAGAATAGAGAGTGTGTTTTGGACCTCCCATGCAGGTGGTGGGTGAGTTGTTCAGACTGTGCACAGTAACTAAGCATCATCATGGGATCAGGAAGCACCACACTTACTCTTCAATATGTCAATCCTTTCAGTCCCCATGCTGGTGCTCCTCAATGCATTTTGGCACTGATTATCACGCGGCCACAGAGTGGGTTGAACCAGCTCAGTGGTGCAGCTGAGTGTGCAGATAGACAAGCACCAGTACTGACACCTGGGGAGGTGATGGGAGCAGGCAGGGGAGGGTAGGCCTGCTCCTCTTGACAACAGCTCATGCTTAGATTGACGTAAGCCAGCCATGACACCGCATTCTCAGTGATTCATTTGGGATTTTAGCATGTTGGACAGCCCAGCCAAAAATATGGCTGGGGCTCATGCTTTGATGAAGCTGATGAAGACCTGAGACCAGGAGACAAATTTCTCTGCTTCTGTCTGGTAAAGAGAACCCCAAAATCTTTACAAAACTTCAGCATATCAGTGTCTTTGACTGGGCCTTCACTTGACATTGATGGGATTTGGGAGGTATCACTGGGCTTCTCATCTAGCTAACACAATCTGCAAAATATTAATCTTGGTCTGGGCTGTACACAGGCTCTGGAATATTCTGTCTTCATAAATACTTCTCCTCCCTTGACCTTTTGGAAAGTCATTTCCCTTCACTTCCTGTTGTATTCAATAAATCCCTTTGCTTAAAAAGGTCTCTTGTTGATCCTAACCATCTGGCATCTAGGGGAGAGGAGAACACAAAGGAAAGAAAACAGGTTGAGTGCTGCACTGTGGGTCAAAAGCCTCATCTGTAATACCCTAACGTAGAAACATGCTGAAAAAAGGAGGGAACGGGAGTGAGAACTGGGAAAACTTCTGTTTCAGGCTGTTGTTTTCTGGCAAAGTGCCCAGCAGGCACTGCACCAGGCAGCTCAGACCCAGAGCCTGTTTTCCCTGCTGTACGCTGCTTCATTTTCTGGCCTGGGACGACATCTGGCTGGCGTGTTCTTTTCCACACCCCTGGAAAAATGCTCTTTTTAGCTAGTTACCAGTACTTGGCATTAAAATACAGTAAATCAGACTACAAAGTAGCATGAGATAGGCTTAAAAACAATGAGGTTTAAGTGCAGTTGAGCTTTGAGTAGTTTTTGTTTGCCTTCTGGCTTAGAAAACTTTAGAATACGTGATGTCCATATTTTTCTGCATTTCATCATGACTGTGAGTGCTCAGAAATCAATTTAAGAATTGAAAAAAAGACCCACCCCAACATTACCAAGAAAATGCAACAAAACAAACATAATACATCCATATCTTTTTATTGAGAAGTCCAGAATAAATTACTTGGGTTTTCAGAATAACACTAGTTATTGGAAACTCAATTAAAAAAAATAGGATAGTTGGCAATATTCCTGCTTAGGAAGTAGAAGGGAGATCGTGGGAAGGGAAAATCAGAGAAATGTGAAAGTAAACTGATTACCTTAAAGAGGTTTGCTTGAGTCCTGGAAGAAACAGGGGCTGTGATGATGTAACACCCGCACAATTGTCTCCAGATTTTGAGTATTTTCCCAGTGTCTGGAAAGACTTTCCCCAGTAGCAGAGAAGGGTCCTAGATGAACAGAATTCATGGTCTGGAAAGAGACACTGAGTGTAACACTGTTTTCTACACCACCAAACCAGCATGTGTGCTCTGTATTCACCACATTTCGTAACTACAAGGAACTTGTGCTTGGCTTCTTCCACTTCATTCTGGGTTTCAACAGCAGCTTTCCATGACAATGTGTTTCAGTTTTCAGTGATAACTTGTTGCAAATCTTCCAATCTACCCCTGCAAAACAGAACAGGTTTCACAAAGCCTGGTGTTTCTTCACAACATGAAATGGAGGTGCTGCTTGCTGACAGAGTTGTTTAATTTACTGCTGCAGCCACAGGTCTGGTAGCCACATGTTAGCTCAACCTGACTTTTCCTGGCTGGGGATTTCTGCACAAAGCACAGGTACAAATGTGAGGGCTACAGACCAATAATTTCTGAGTTGGTCTATATACCTCTATTACTTCCCAACACAGTAATAAAGCTTTCTGTCTTTAGTTCTTACAGGTAGGATGGACAAGGTTAGGTGAAATACATGCCTTCCAACTACAGCAAGAATACAGTTCAGTACCAATGATAAGTTAGCACTATAAATACATTAAAATCTGACCTCTGTGCACATGCCTAAGAGTTAAAAACATTCTGTAAGAAGATTAGAATGGTTTCCCTAATGACTATAGCCAGACACCTAGCAGCTGGTGTGATATCATGTATCAGCATCTCCTGGTTGATATTGACTTAATTATTGACTCATTTGTGACATTAATTAAGCATTGGAGCAGTCTGCCCAGAAACACTGTGTACCCTTCACCAGTGATGTTTATAAGACCAGAATGGATAGTGCCCTGATCCCATGGAGCAGGAGGTTGCATTAGAGGCCTCCCAAAGCCCCTCCAACAGGAATGTTCCTGCAATGCTGTGACCAGGCCTCTCAGGCGTGGATCTCAGGTTTTGAGATTCTTCCATGCATTTTCCAGTCTGTAAAAGTTTACCCCAGCCTCTTCATCCTCCACAATTCTTGTAAAAAGGAAAAAACCACACCCTGCTACTGAAAAACATTAAACTGTGCTGTGTTTGTGAGTTTTTTATGAGTTCTGAATACAGATATTATTAATATTTTGCTTTTATACCTTGATGGAGCCTGTAAGGGTAGAGAAGCAGCAAAAAGGGGAAGGACTATATAAGTGCAAATTTTATTTGGTGACAGCTTGAGGTGTGGTCTCCCTGTAAGAACAGAAGCACAGTCCAAGAACGACTGACTGACAAACTGAAATATCACCTGGCATGGTAGTTCCTCAGAGCTCAACACCAAACAGTGACTCCTGTCCTGCAAAAGCAGCAGGCAGAGTCATTATTTAAGTTGGCTCACATACATGCAATGTCATGTTATTTTACAAACTCATTCTGGAGGCCCATTGTCTAAAGCCTCTGAGAAGGCCATCAGGTGCCTTGGTATGAAATGCGTGGGACATACGTGTGTGGTGATAAATCTTCTAATTGTTAGGGGAGCTTCTCTGCTAGAAATCCTGTCCAAACCCCAGTGTTGGCTTTGGACTTTTTCCAGTTTACTTCTTTGGGCTTTGCCATATCCTCAGCCTTTTCCTTCCTGAGGCGGTGTCTGAGCAGGATGGCTCTGCTGCTGCTTCCTGTTCTCCAGACTCCCTTGGAGTTACCAGGGAGTGGTAGGGGCCTGGGGACATCACTTCGGGACAGTGAGGGGCTGCACAGCCTCACCAGGGAGGAAGAGCTCATTGTTACTGGTACGCTTACCACAGCCTGGGGCTCACTGCACCCTCACAGCACACTTTTTCTCATGGTCAATGTATTAATGGCTTCTAAAGTCCCTGCATTCTGCCTCTGGGATTAGGGGTTTTAGTCACTCCCAGCCTTCAGCCTGGTAATCCATAATCACATTTTAGCATTTTAGCATTTCTCAGAGCAAAAGCTATCTAGGATGGTCTAAATCTGATGTCCTGTTCCTAAAGGGACCATCAATTTTCTATGTTTTGTTACCTTTTAAGATGTTCGTGAGTCTCCTATTGCATAGCTCATCAATCTGATATTTAATATCGTCTCAGAGTCATTATTTCAGTAACCTCATTAACCTCTGCTTTTTAACAAGAGCAATTTGGAGGGATGCTGACCAGTTATGGTTGTCTTCTGGTGCAGGGCTTTGACTTAAGTTGCCTAACTTTTCCATTCTTTCTGATGCCTCCTACTTCTGCCCTTCTATCCCTCCATTTCATGCTCCCAAACACCACTCAAAGCTCTGGTAACTGGTGGCCTGCCCAGCTTATGCTGGAGCTGAGAGTGGGTCTGCAGATGACACCAAGCTGAGTGGTGCCATTGATACATCTGAGGCACGCGATGTCTTCGGGAGGGACATGGACAAGCTCGAGAAATGGGCCCATGGGAAACTCATGAGTTTCAACAAAGACAAGTGCAGGGTCTTTCACCTGGGTTGGGGCAACCCCCTATACCAATACAGGCTGAGGGATGAAGGGATTGAGAGCAGCCTTGTGCAGAAGGACTTGGGGGGACTGGTGGGAGAAAAGCTGGGCATGAGCTGGCAATGTGCACTTGCAGCCCAGAAAGCCAAACATACCCTGGGCTGCATCAAAAGCAGCATGGCCAGCAGGTCAAAGGAGATGATTCTGCCCCTCTGCTCCACTGTGGTGAGACCCAACCTGGATTGCTGCACCAGTTCTGTGGTCCTTGGCACAAGAAAGACATGGACCTGTGTGAACGAGTCCTGAGGAGGGCCATGAAGATGATCAGAGATGGATGGAGCAGCTCTCCTATGAAGACAGACTGAGGCAGTTGGGGCTGTTCAACCTGGAGAGGAGAAGGCTCCAGGAAGGCCTCTGAGCACCTTCCAGTACCTAAAGGAGACCGACAAGAGAGCTGGACAGGGACATTGTACAAGGGCATGTAGTGACAGGACAAGGGGTAATGGTTTCATACTAAGAGTAGGTTTAGATATTAGGAAGAAATTCTTTACTTTGAGGGTGGTGAAACACCGCAACAGGTTGTTTAAAGAAGCTGTGGATGTCCCATCCCTGAAAGTGTTCAATGCCAGACTGTATGGGGCTTCGAGCAGCCTGATGTAATGGAAGGTGTCCCTGCCCCTGATAGGGAGGTTGAAACTAGATGATACTTAAGGTCCCTTTCAACCTAAACTATTCTGTGATTCCTTGAGGAGGTAAATAGAGATTAGTGTCTGTACTATCTGGGAAATGCAGAAGCCTGTCCCTAGAAAGTGTTGGGCTCCCATGGCTCTAAAAAATGATTTGAAAATGTTAAACGAAGTTCTCATCCACCGTTACAGAGATGAAGCTCATTCTCTTCAGTCTTCAGAAATTCAAATAAAAATGCAGAAGTTCTCAAACTTTGTCCAGTGTGGGTTAATACCCTGATGGTTTCGCCTCTTGGTTTTTGCCTTGTTTCTGAGAGGCACAGGAGGTTTGTGCACTGGTTTTGTGACCTTGATCTGTACGAATGCAGATACAAAGCTGCCTGTAAGTAATTCCCGAGTACCAACTCCCGAACAGGCTGTCTAGCCATTAGAGGGCAGCACAGATACGTGCAATATCCATCGCGCCTGGTGATGCTCTAGGAAAGCCCCTCCGTTTCTTTCAGCATCCTCAAGGTATCACGTCGCTGAAAGAATTTTCTCATTAGTTAAAGCAAAGTTAATTAAAGCCTGTAAATAATGAATTTCGTATATAATTGAAGCAGATAAAATAAAAATTAAAAAAACGCCCTCAAACAGTATTAAACGGGAAGTTCTTTCAGAATTCCTGATTTTATTCCTTATCCTTCTCAAGCATACATAAAATTCAGCTATACTGACTAAACCAGCTCCTTTCTTGATGACACATATAGCAGCTTATAGCCTAAAAGCTTTTCTAGAAAACTCCCTCACTTTGTTGCCACCAACCATCTTAGCTCACTGCCTGAGGAGCAGAGTATCTTACATTATCTTCAACTGCCATTTGAGAAACTCAAGAAATACATCAAGCACTTAATTGAGCCTCAGAATATTCCAGTGACACTTTAACTAATTTAATTTTATTAATGGGGAAAAAAAATTGAAGCAAATACAGAGGAGACCTAATTTTCTTTTTCAGACTTAAATGTCTCCCACCTAGCTCATTACTAATTTTGTGTTGTGTTGGCATAAAGTCAGATAAAGGAGAATCAAAGTGCTAATTGCATACCTATAAGCCTGACACTTGTGCTGACACCCTAGAGTTTTGGCTGGTGTCTTCTGAGAAGGCCATATTTGAGAGGTGTCAAAGTGATGCAATGCAACGGCAGAGCAAAACTCCTACCTTTTTGTGCTAAGATCCAACAGCGAAATCCTGAGTCTGTGTAACTGGTGATGTAACTAGAGCATCTTCTGTTGTTAAACTGTGGAAATATTTTTTAAAATATGTGGTAATCATATTAAAGAGACTTCAGTCTAGTGTGTAGGATTCTGAAAATTTTTATTTCATTTTTTCCCCTAAGACATTATTAACAAAATATTAACATGAATAGTTTTCCTTATTAATCCTTACGGTTATGTTAGGCTAATATAAAGCTAACTTGCACTTGACAAAATCAGGAGTAATAATCCACACTGTTATACTAATTTAAAGCCAGTTTGTGGAGGTAAATTCATCCCCAGCTCCTAGTTTCTTGGACCATCTTCACTCCCATGCTCTTTTCCCAGGTAACTGAGCTGATTTTCAAACTTAGAGGCTGGTCTCACACTGGTGATGTCAGGAAGTGCTTTGCAGCAATTTTTGGAATGGTTTCAAAAGGAGAGGAGCTTTGTAGTGTCTCGTAGGCAATTAAGGGCTATAACTACTCTTGGGTGTTGATGAGCACAATGTGTTTGCCTGTCCTTTTCCCCCAGAAACGTGTCTCTTGCACAGGCAATACCTCCCTCGTCACTTTGTGAAGTGGAAAGCTGCGTAACTGCCCACCGTGGGGCTACGAGACTATCTGGAAGAAAGGAAGGATATATCACTTTACTTTTTAAAATGCAAAAGGCATTTCAGAAGGCAGTATAAAGTAACACTAAGCAAAAATTTAAGAGAAACAGATGGGTAATAGAAAGCATCACGGCAGTACGTGATCCTCGCAAGCCTTGGCTTTGTGCGCGCGGCACCACGGCATGAGCGTTACTTGGTGTAAGGGGAAGAGTTTGGATTTTTAAACTACACATTATACTTTCTGCAGAATTCGGGGTCTTCTGTGAAAGTCTCTTGTCAAAATATTAGTGTAAACCAGTGAGGATCAGAGATCAAGGTGGAATGGCTGCAAGCATGGCTAGTGTGTGCAGTACTGCTAGCTACTCCAACAGCAGGCAAAGCCATTCCCTTCTGCGCTGAGCTCCTTAGAAAGGAGGAATGTGTAAACCTCTAGACTTTAGCACATGGGGAAAAAAATGTTGCTTTCTGGCACTAACTCAGAACCTATTCATCATATGGCTGTCTTCAATGTGTAAACTAGTCAGGACAAATCTGGGGTTCTTAAAATTTATTTTAAATTTTCTAGATGTTATTCCATTTCAAATCCTCAGAGAATCAGATGAAACTGCTAAAATTTTTAAATGCTTGAAGGACATTGGACTGGCATAATGCAAATAGGCAGAAAGCTGCTGGGCCCAGCATTTATTTTATTTTCCTACCTAGAACAGGGCAAGATGGATGGTGTGAGGGAAGCTGATCCTTTACTCCAATCGAAATGTGTCAGAGTCTGGGAGTTTGGGCATAATTAGACCCAGTAACAATAATTTCTAGGTCATCTCCAAATGCAGATACTGCTGCATCAGCAGCATGGAGGCAAATCCAGCATCTCTGACAAGAAAGTACTTACCTTCTGTTGATGCAAGCTCTGAGATGATGTACATCTGTGACAGCCCCTGATGGCTCCAGTGTACTTTCATGCAGTGAAATAAGGGGGGACCAATTTCTGAGCTTTACTGTGTCCTCCAAATCACTTGCTTGGGATTTCCAATCTATTTAGAAATAATGGGAATGCACTGCCTATAAAGATGAGCAGGACTTCAGCATCCTACAAAGCTGGCATTTCTCTATTTAACCAAAATTAACTCATAAATTACACTCTCCTTTCTCTTACTATAAATCAGGTTTTATACCAAACAAAGTAATCAGGAACTTCACATTGCTGCCCTTATATATATGTAAGTGAGGAACTAGAGGGTGGAGATGACTTACCAACAAGGTTCTTATACTATGAATTTGACCCACGCATACAAATTCTTGCACTCATTAAGGGATCCGATTTTGCTTGGACTTTACATACCCGAGGGATCTCTGTAGGTACAGATGTGTAGGAGGTGGCCAGGCTTGTGTTTAGGAGGACGACAGTAATCCCAACAACAGCAGCTGTTACCACAGATGAGCTGGAGAAAAGCACTATCACACTTTATTTTAGTATGCTACAAAATTCATTGTTGAACTTTATTAGGTAATTTAATACCAAGCATACTTTAAAGTAACAAAAATTATTGTCGTTATTATCTTTTTACAGAAAATCAGGTATTTCAACAGTTTTCTTTACAGTTTGTTGACTTAAAAAAAAATTACAATTGACAAGTTACAATAGTGGCATGGGAAAGTGGTAACATTTAAAAGGATAAAATATACTATTCTTACTGAATTAACATTTAATGATGAAAATCCTGGTACGTCTCTCCTTCTGACTGTGTACAAATGGTACATATTCACTGAGCTGCCCTGACAGGGTTGTGATGTAATGTGATGACACTTCTTTGGAAATGTTTGTGTATATTTAGAAAGGGCTTTTACATTACACCATCACCATGATGCAAAACAAAATAATATAATACAGAGAAACCCTGTTTCGGTGATTTCTGTCCCAGCAAAAGTGCCGTGACTGCAATAATGTGGGGTAGAGGTAAACTCAAGGAGCAAATGAAGATGATGATACAATAGCACATCCAGAGACCAAACCCTTTCACAGGCTTTGAGGTGTGAGCGTGGTTGTGAGCCGACAAGAGCAGTGAATGAGGATGGGCTTCACTGAGACACCGTTTAACAGGGACTCCTGAATGCACCGAGCTCTAAAGGATGTGCGTTTTCCAGCTGACAGTGGTTGGACTAATCACAGATTTAAAAACCTGTCTGAAGTGGGCCATTAATGTGTTTATGCAGCTTCATGTGTAAACTACTTGATTTTTACCTTCCATTCCCTTTGGGTCAGTAGCAGGTGCTGCGAATATGTTTGTGGTGGTTGACTGATTTGGGTGGGGTTTTTGACCAGCTCTAACGCTGGTCCTGTGGAATTCAGGAGAGTTTTCTACCCACAGTTACAAGAGCAGTTTTGGATTAAAAAAAGTGGTGGGGTTTTTTTGTTTGTTTTGTTTGTTTGTTTGTTTGTTTTTAATGCTGCCCAGAGTCACACAAATTTACTTGGCTGACATCCACATCAGCACTCAGTTTCTAAGACAAGCAGCACCACATTGGTACCTTGGTAGTTAGATAGAAGAGTTATCTAATTCCCTGTATTTGTTTATTGGCAGTTTGCTTAATTTTTCATTCAAAAGTAAAATAAATTTTCTGAGATTCATGCACTAAATTCCAGAATAATTTGTGTTGTGCAGCCCATAGCTAAAAAGCAGTTTTAACTCATGTTTACCTCATGTCTTCAGCGTATTGCATTACTGGGGACCAACATTAGCAATTAATTATTATTTTAGCCACTTCCCCTGAAAGCCAAAGAATGAAGCAACAGGCTTAAAAAAACCTGAAGAAACTAGCATTGCAGTGTTCATTTTGGGCTGGATTCATCTGTGATACACAGGAGAGGGCAGAAGACATGCCCAGTCCTGAGCCAGGACAGACGTGTGCCTTGCTGGGAGGTGCTGGAGAGAAGCAGAGAAGAGGGGCTCCCTGCTTCCCTCTCTTGCTCTGTGCCTGGTGCTTGGCATTTTGCTATGCGGTCTTTCTTCACACTCTGTGCCTACTCCTGCTTTACTTCTCAGCGGCTTCTGGAAGTGAGAGTGTCCTTTGGGACCCGCTGAGCCCCTGTGGAGGGAATCACCAGCCCCACCAGCACCCTGGGCCTCTGTGCATCCAGCCCTCACATGGCTATTTGCAATATCTATTTGCTCACGAGTCTCTTAATTTTTGTATTGAGTTAATCTCGGGGGTTTATTGAGTTTAAACTTTAGCCCAGAAGGGCTCATTAGATCATCTCATCCAATTGGTGTTAGCACAGGCCAGAGAGCATCGCTCAGCAGCTACATGGCAGAACAAAGAGAAGAACAGAAATGCCCCTGGAGTTTGTTACATTTAAGGGGTAAATTATTTTCTCCTATCAAAAAGGAAATCAAGGGCCTTTATTTTGTCACTTCAAATACAAACAATTCTATGCATCTTGGGAAATTATAGTATTATGATATTCAGTCAGACATATCTTATAGTATATATGCTTCATAGAGCTAGAATATAGGTCAGAAATAATTTTTAAGTTTGTTACAGACAGATTAATTGGAACACATATGCAGTAAAAATTGAGAAGCTTTACAGTTTTAGTCAACTTATTATACAGTGAAGTAAATGAAGTGCAGCAATGTAGCAGTAAAAGTTATGCTTTTTCCACTAGGTGATGGAAACATTCAGAGTCTATAAATGCTAATTAAAGAGAGATGTCCTATCAGCTTCTTGGCTACTGGGATAGGAATAGTCTGGAGTTAACTGCCTCTCTACTGTGAAAGGTTTTAAAGCTTTTTGCTTTCCGTCCGAATAAAAAAAAAGAAATTTACAAACCTCTTCAATGCATATATATTACATATGTTTATCTAGCAACAACTACACCCCTTTTAATTTATTCCCCAAATGTGACTTTTCATGCATGTCTTCTGGATGCTGTATTCAGCAACAGTTTCTAATGAGCTGGTGTGTAATCCATGATTGCATTTCTCTTCTGAAAATCACTTCCACGTCTGGCTGATCTATGTTTAGAAGGTGGTGCTTATCCATCAGGCATTTTTGCACTCGTCAGCGTTCTTCTCTGTCAGAGGCTTTCCCGAGCTTCTTTCCATTTTAATGTTGATGTACAAAAGCTGTTATTCATTTTGTTTTGTGCTCATTCTAGTGAGGATTGGCTTAGTAGGACTGTGCAAAACAGAGAGAAGAGAGAAGCTGGTTTACTGCCAGCAAACATAAAGATGTTCACGCTGTGCTCTGGCTCAGAGCAAGCCTCTGACCAATATTCTAATACACTTCATTATATGCATTTCCATTTATCATGAAAAGTGAAAACATTAATCTGCAGATAGGATTTGTAATCTGGAATCCTTAAAAATCATTTTTCACCAGCTAATCAACACAAGGAGTCAAATTAATGAGATTGTTTCATCTAAAGTTTGAGCAATATGAAAACAAAGATACAATGCATATGCGGCAAGAATGACATTTACTAGATGAATACCGTGAATTGAGTTAAAATCCTGACATTTCTGCTCAGTATCAATAACTTCTTTCACTTCCCTGAGGACACAATCCATATTTGCAAACATGATAAAATAATACCTTGTGTTAAATTTCAAATGAGGACAGAAGTGTTTTCAACCCAAACTCTCCCTTAAAAATGAATTCTCACCCATCCATTTTCCGTGTGCTGCAAACAGAGCTGCAGACAGACAGGGAGAGCGGACACCAGCTGCGGTGGCACCGGGAGCAGGGTGAGGAAGGCTCCCCCTCCTCACTGGAAGTGACTGCGCCAGAGGGGGGCAGCGCATGGGAACAGGGCCTCATTGAGAAGGTCTATTTGCAAGTACTCACGTACAAGCAAATGCCTGGCTCCTCCAGCACTTGGCATTGAGCAGAAGGTTCTTGCACCAAAGGAGCACTGCAAATTCAGCATTAGCTAAACTGTCCCGGACTACGGAGACCAAACCATGAAGTCATTTGGCAGGCAACCCCCCTCGCTGCCTCCTGTGAAAGGGTCACTGGCCAGGGGTCCTACGAGGCCACGGGTCATCACAGTCCCATTCCCCTCGTCATAACACAGGGGCCTCTTCAGGAGGCTGTTTGAATGCAGAACTAGGGGGAAATCACTCTTTTTGTGAAAACAAAAGAAAAAGAAGGAATTTCATTGTGAAATGACAGTGAACAAAGAATTTCAGAACTAGAAATAAATGTTACTCTAAGGACTTAATGTTACTCTAAATGTTACTTAATAAATGTTACTCTAAGGAGACTGAAATATTTCATTTCCCCTCCCATGTTACATGGAGCAGCCACCTTTTCCCATTCCCACGAATTCCCCACACCCCTTGACTCTCATGATCACCTTGGCCTGCAGCTAATTCACCCACGGACCCAGAGAGCAGGATGCCCTGGAGCAGGATGCCCAGACCTGAGAGCTTGGGATGGCAGTACCACAAACCAATGAGCTTGGTGGTGGCAAACCCTTTTGCCATGGACTCCGGATGCCTGCTTCTCCATCAGCTTCCAAAAAATTGACGTTTTTCAAGTGAAGTTTGTTTTGGAGGAAAACGTCTGACTCATTACAGCTCACATGTGTTCAGAATGTATCTATAGTCCAGATTTATTTTACAAGACACTTTTAATTGATGTTGCTGAGACTAGAAAGTAGCAAATAAATACGGAAGAAGCATGAGGTAAATTAAGGAGGGCCTTGAAAAAGAAAAATGGAACTGTTTTGCTTGTGTCAAAAAATGACAGGAATATGAATGTGACATGAATATGAAATGAATATGAAATATAATGTGGTAAAAACATTTTTATGATACAAATACGTAATGGCGATTGTAGTTTCCAATTGTAAAAGAGGATTTGCCACTGATTGCTCCATGAGCTGCCTTTCACCCTTCAAAACATGTAGCAAAAATGAAGGATAAAGAATTGATGAGAAATGGGCATACTTGCTATAAATGAAAATTATTAAAAAATGGCCTGAGTCCAGAATTTTGTGTATTTTATTAATATGGTTACCAATATAATTAATATGGTAATATAGGTAAGCGGCACTAATAAATAAAATACAAGAATGAAAAACTGCCTAAGCCTCCAATCTGTTTATTTGCTAAGTGAGATATGGGGGGTTGTGAGCCTCTTAAACAATCCATAGTTGGGTGAAGAGCATATGCCCTGATACTTCTAGGAACAATCTAAACTTAATAGAACTGAATGAGCCATTTCTTTCAATTATTTTTAATCAGAATTTAATGTAGCTGTGTTTACTGGATTTCCAGCAATATTCAGTGTATCATACCAAGCCCTTTATTAGTTCTTTTGACAAATTTTGCACACAGGTGTTATACACATGGAAATGAAATTTAATAAAACCTGAGGTGCCTAGTTGACAAGGCGGAAATAAGTCATTCACATCCAACATCCCTCAGTCTGTTTTGTATCACATCATAGGCTTTTGACTTCTTGAAGTTTCTTAGAGATACTTACAACCTGTTTCTAGTGCTATTGCTTAGAAATCAGTTAATGAAAGCAGTCTTCATGAAAGCTGTATTACCCAAGCACCCAGGTGCTCTGCTCTTAAACTCCCTATTTAAAGTCTTTAAAGGCTGCCTGTTAGGCTGACCTCGCCACAGCACAGTTACTATTCATATTTGACCAATTCAATTAGGGCAGCCACTTGTGTTGCCTGCAGAGCTGGGGTACAGTCAGCCTGGAGCATTTTAGTGTTTATGTACATTTTCAGAGAGAGGCCACTGATATTCCTCTGTGATAAAGATGAATCATGGGGAAATTTCCAGGTTGCTCCCTGACAAGGTATAAAGGATGTACTGAATTTCCGATGCTGTTACTGTAAAGTCAGTCAAATGAATAGTAAATATATAGAGAAAGGCAGACTTTCTAGATCTGAGTATATATAGTCTCACACAATCTTACCACTTTATAGCATTAATTGTCACCAGCCATATTTATATGATCTTCCTTGCCATGTATGTGACTGGCATCTAGAAAACACCTTTCCAAGTCTTAATCTTTTATTGCTGACTCCAAACACACACAATTACTGTGCTAAAGACCAACTGGCTTTCACTGTCACACCAAAATTGGCACTGTTACAAAACCACATCAGCTGGCAGAAGCCCATGGGTTAATGAAGCACCAGAAATTTCTTCCCAGCACCTCCACAGTGTTCCTTTAGCCTAAGGAGCGACATCATCTCTGCTGAATGCTGGCACTGTGTTTAGTGTATGGGAGGAGATGAAGGATGAAACATTGATGCTGAAGGTCTGCAATTGAAAATAGACATGCTGAGGCACCTTGGATAACACTTCTGCCTGGGCTGTAGGCCAAAAAAATGTGGACAAGTTCAGTCTTAATGAGGTGCTTGGAGACTTGACTTTTTTGCTTATAGAATAACAGAATTGTTAAGGTTGGAAAAGACTTCTAAGATCATCGATTCCAACCCTTAACATTGTACTGCCATGTTCACTGCTAAACCATAACCCCAAGCACCACATGCCTTTTGAACACTTCCAGGGGTGGTGAATCCAAGACTTCCCTGGCAGCATGTTCCAACCCTTCTGGTGAAGAAATTTTTCCTAATATCCAATCTAAACCTTCCCTGGTACAACTTGAGGCCATTTCCTCTCATCCTGTTATTTGGGAGAAGAGACCAACCCTCACCTGGCTACAATCTCCTTTCAGATAGTTGCAGAGAGCAAGAAGGTCCCCCCGAGCTCCCTTTTCTCCAGCCTAAACAACCCCAGCTACTTCAGCTGCTCCTCACAGGACTTCTACTCCAGACCCTTCACCAGCTTTGTTGCCCTTCTTTGGACACATTGGTCTGACTCAGCTCCTCACAGCCACAGGTAGATGGTTTTGTTGGTTTTTTTGGTTGTTTTTGTTGTTCATGTTTTTGTTGGGTGTAACACTAAGTGTGTTAGAACTCCACTTGTATCCACTGCACCCCAAAATTCAAAGAGCTACATGTATTCAGGGCCTGGACAATATCCAGATGTGTCACTAAAAGGCATGAAAGGCGGATAGATGCCCAGCTGCACAGAGCAGCCAATGTCCCATCATCTCTTATTTCCTTGAAGATATTCTCTCTAAAACACATAACAAATCCTATTTGACTGGCCTGAGAGAATGATTTTGTTTTCTGTGTGATGAGAGAGGAATGTGTATTTCCATTTGCCTACCTGCAGTGGGTGCCTTTCCTGTGAAGAACTGAGCATCCTTTGCCCTGGCCTCATGGGGAGTTGCTTATGCATCACCCAGAGAGTGATCCTGGGGCAAATGTGTCTCTCAGTAAACAGCCAGGCACCAACTCAGGCCCTCTCCAGACTCATAAGAGTCACAGTGATCCAAGCTGGAACTCTTAACATGTTTTGGAGAAGCTGTCCACAGATTATCCTGAAAACAGCTGTGTGGTCAGGAGGTGAATGCATTGTGCTCTCTGCTGCCTCCCCTGCATCGCAGTTGAGCCACAGAAAAGAGGGTACAAGGCTATCCTATGGAAATGGAAAGAAGAAAGGACAGAAATTCCCCAGCTGTTTTGCTAGCAGCCCCTTTAGTGTTTCACTGTTCAGCATCTTCTCAACAAAACATGATAAATGACCTGTCCACACCAGAGCTGCCCATGCGCCTTTCCTCCTTCTCCTGCCAAACTGGATCTGGCAACTGCCTGCTCTGCTGTCACTCACAGCTACTAAAGACTACCTGAGAGGGCAGGGGTTAAAGAGAATACACACTAAACCTTGAGGAGTTATTAAAACTTTCACAAAATTTTGGGATTGAAATTGTGTGATATCTCTTTCCATATGGCATTAGAGGAGAAGCTCATCTGAGCAGAAGAGTGTGTGAGCTCACTCTTCTACTGCAGCACTTCCTTGCAATAAAATAGAATTGAATCACATAAAAAATGACAAGGTTTTTACCAATTCAGTTTGCAAGTGCTGTGAAACCAGAGCTGGGGGGAACAGTGGGACTTATTCAATCTGCTGGGTGGTATTTTGTGCACCCTGTTAACGGCATCAGCTGAACTCCTGGGCACGGGCTGTAGGAAGTGTTTCTAGGACTGTAGGAAATCGTTTCAGGAGCATTCAAGAATTGTTTAAATGTCTGGCTCAGACACACATCATCAGTTAAAGTTTTGCCATCAGAAGGCTCAGTTCATGGCTGCACAAGGACATTCCCAGCATCTGAGAGGATGATGTGGCAGTGTTCTCCCCTTCTCCTCTTGAGCCATAACCACCAGTGGGGCTGTGATGGCTGCATCCAGCTTCCTCTGGACTTTAGGGGGCTGGATGGTAGCGTGGTAGCCAAGGGCTGTCTGGAATGGTGACCCAGACGTCTTGGTGGTATGCTAATATGGCCACAGTCACTCTTCTTACTCTATAAATAGTGGTCAGCCCAGGGCCCATTGAGATCTCCTGCACAGCAGCGGGCTGCATGCCAGGATGTCCCCTTGAGTGGGGACACCTCTCAAGGTTAATCCTCAAGGTTGAGAGATTCCTTGCTGCAACAGATCCTCGCTAAGTGATTAATAGCACGCTAAACTTTGAAATCTTAGCTAAGTGATATAAAAGATTGATTGTGCACATATAATCTTTTAGACATAAACCATTGACCAAGTCTTGGATCCAGCCACACTTACACTCCTCTCTGAGAAGGGGTTTTGAATGCGAGAGGATCCTTTCTGAACCTCATCACTCAATGGGGGGGTCTCTCTGGCAGTTTTGTCTGACCTTGTCCTTTATGCAGCAAATAATCAAGTGTACCCTGCCATAGAATCTTGTTAAACCACTATCGCATTTACCACTGAACTTTGTTAAAGCACTGTTTTATATCACTAAAGTACATTGTTGCTTCTCTCTTACAAGTGAAGTGCACTGCAGCCATGACAGAGCCACAGGGCTGATGATGGTCAGAGTTAACCACTGAACAGACAGAATGCTCTTTTATTAGACATTCAGAAATAAAAACCAGTGCATTGGCAGACTTAGAGCTGCACTCCTTGAACACTTCATGAACTCAGTGACCGTCCTGCCCTCCCCTGACAGACTCTGGCCAGTTCCTGTAGTTTTAACATCCAATTTAATCTTATATTGTTTTTTCTCCCTTTTTCTGTTGTATGTGGAGACTGAAACACGACAGGAGGAAATGGCTGTCAGTTTGGAGGCTATTTGGTTGTGGGCAGTGGGCTGTGGGGGGAGAATTGTGGAATCATTGAATGGTTTGGGTTGGAAGGGACCTTAAAGATCATCTAGTTCCAAACACCCTGCCATAGGCAGGAACACCTTTCACTAGACCAGATTACTCAGAGCTCCATCCAACTTAGCCTTGTGTTAACACTTACAGGGATGGGGCATCCACACCTCACTTGGCAACCTGTTTCCACTGCCTCACCAGCCCCACAGCAAAGAAGAAAAGTGGCATGGCAGGGAAACAGTGTTTTCTGCATTGTTTATTTCTCTAGACAGAATCTTTTTTGAAGCTGTTACATCTGTAAGCAAAAATCCACAGAAAAAAATGTGGTTGTCAAGACAAATTTATTTTTAAAAAAGGAAAGGATTGAATAATTAAGTCTGACCAACTTGTTCCAAGGTATGAAAGGAGACACGTATTTGGAAATTAAGTCTGGAGCCCAGGGTGGCTCAGGGTAGTCTACCCATTTGTGGTCTTGACTTCTTTAATTTCCTGTTTTCTTCCAGATGGAAATTTTGAGAAAGGTGAGGAGATTTTTTGGGAGGAGAGAAAAGAAGGAGGTTAGACTTAGAGATGCCTAACCTCACATAACATCAGCTCTCTCACAGTCAGATGCTGGGTGTGTGAGGCTCCCCTGGAGAGGGACAGGGCCCTCCTGGGGTGACTCATTTAATCTCGGGATGGTTCCCAGGATGGATGAATGCTGTTGGCTCCTGTGAGACTGTAGACCTGGATGAGATGGGAGGCCTAAGTCTGAGATGGACAAAGTGAGGTATGTGAATTCTATAACTATCATAACTATCATGCACAAAGCGCTTAACAGCATGCATTAAAGAGAGAAGATACTGCCTGTGCATGGCAGGTTTTCAGTCTGAAATACCAAATTATTAGGCAGTTTTGGATTAGTTGTTTATAACAGGCTGTCAGAGATCTTGTCTGAGCAGAGCTTGAGGATGGGTATTTTTAGTCCTTTTGGGGTGTGCAGTTTTCTCCATGACTACCTTCACTGGGGGGCAAATGGCTTTGCAGAAGGTATGTCTAATATGCCAGCTCAGGAAGGCTCAGTAAGATCAGCTAAACAGCTTAAGGGCTGACTGGCCTTGGTGTAGGGATGCAAGGAGCAGGCCAGCCTGCTGGGAAGGCATGAGCCAAGCTACACATGGCAGTCAGCTTTGCTGCTCTTGACAGTGAGACCATGTCTGGAGGAGCAGGTGAATTTTGACTGCAAATCCTGCGAACTGCGGTTAGAGCAGCTTAAAGAAGGCACCTTTTTAGAGCCTGACAGTTTTCTTATTTCTGAAAGAACCTCCTTCAACTACTCCTAAATATAACCCAGTGGCAGTGACAGACTCCAAAATCCTGGATATGAGCAGGCTTCAAGTTTCCCTGCCACCCTTCCTAATCCTTGGCTCAGGTGGCTTTCCTCTGGTTTGAATGCAGCTCCAAGAATATGACATATGCATATATGTCGGTGAGAAAGACAGGAGGAGAGTGACAGGCAGAGCGAGGAGAGACCTATCCAAGGATGGAGCAAGTTGTAGCTGTCACCTGTGTCATCTGCCGGCACCAGTCTGGGCTGATGGAAACAGGGCTCCCTTGGTTGATGGCTCCACTACCCATGGCTTGCTACCAACAGCTTTGGGTCCCTCAGCTGGACAGCTTGGTGCTGCACTGCTGTACCATCCCTCTGCTACCATCACACACAGCGCAGTGTACCCTGAACAAGAGAGGAGGTTGTGTGTCTGCTCAAGGTGGGTACTGAAACACTTGAGATGTAGTGATCAGATCCTGCTAAACAGTGGGCAGCATTTTCCTCCATTTCAATATTTGCTCTGTGCCTGTCAAGAAAAGGAAGATTTTTATCATAATGAATAAACATAGCAAAAAGCCTCCTATTCTTTCTCCCAAAGAGTTTTCTTTTACTGTGGAACATCACAGAGATGTTTCTTCCTCCGATGGTCCCTTTCCAGAAGGCTCATCAATTTGTCTTTTGTGTTTGGTAATGTTTCTCTCAAGTTTGGGATGGGAGTCACGTCTCAAGACAGGTTTGCTGGCTTGGGAGATCTACTATGTTGTTGGAGGGACTGGCAAGAGGCTGAAATGCCTTCATCAATAATGTCTTTCACATGAAGTCGCTTCCTGCTCTGCAGAGTTGTAAGCTCGAGTCAAGCAAAATCAGTCACTTGTTGTTCATCTATTTTTATTTCCTCCATGTGGTTTGCTGCAGTCTTTCTTTGCCCAGATGGTCAAATAAATTGCTGTCACTAAACAGGAGTCCCTGAACAGTGATTCCTAAACTCTTCCTGTTCTTTAACTGCTTAATGAGAAAATGTTTCACTTTCTTTATATTCTGCCCATTTACTGTAGTTGTTTCTCAGTTTCTCCCCTGGAACCCAGAAGACCCATAGGTATTTTGGTTTGTTTCTCCAGCCTTTAAGCTGCGTGATCAGACTGCTCAGAAGGCTCTGCATCATCTATATTTAAAAACTGTTACAAACTTTGATGTGTACTTGTTCACTGAGAGCTCCTCTGAGGATCCAGACGTGTCCCTGAGGTACCTTGATAAGGTCCTGGGTAGATTGGCCACAAACTATTTGGATTGTCACTGTCCAATCTTATGGGTTTTTTTATTTTGTTAACAACAGTTTATATCTAGCTTTATATCTTCCAAGAGTTTTCTTGTGCTAGTCAATGTTAGAAGCTGGTTTGAGAAAACAAATCTTGTTGCCATTGATACAAAGCTCTACTTGTCTGGGCTCTGCCACCAGGGTGGGCAGAAGGCAGTGCCCAGGGTGGGGGGCTGGGAAGAGTCAGGCACTGACTGCAGTGTGGTGCTCAGGCTTCACGTTGGTTCGAGCCTGCTTTTCTGTGCAGCAGAGAGAGAGTGGGAGTTCAGCCCTGGGAAGAAGCCAAGATATTGAAACAGATTGTTGAAGGTGCCAGCCAGGATCTCTGTGTAAGGAAACTGCTACGATGGGGCTTATTTTAGTGCTATGACAGAAACGGAGCTCTGCTCTTTTTTCAACAGACTGGATTTCTCCAGATGATTTCCCAGCTCATAAATGCGTGTTTCCTCCTAACAGAAAGGAAGTTCTCTGTCCATTCTGTCATGTTAAAATGACATTTCTGTGAAAGAAATTTCCTGAAAAAAATTTGCTGATTTTTTGTTGTAACCTAATAGCTAAAACATTGCAAGTTCTGTTTAAATGTCTCAGAAAACATAGTAAAAATATTATGCTGATGAAATATCAATGCTGATGAACCCTAAATGCTGCAGAATAATAAAAACTTCTAAACTTTCTTTTCTTTGTGTGAAATGAATCTCCCTGTTCTTCTACCAATGCCAAAGCTGTGTGACCTGGGAGCACGACACAAATCCCACCTGCTTCCATTCTCTGCAAAGGCACAGATAAGGATGTCCCAAAGTTTTCCAGACTTTCTCTTTGTAGGGACTCATACTGGTAGCAAGAGAAAATTTAATGAGTTGGGCCAGGGCTCCCAGCAAGGCTCTGGCTTCTGGGGCTCGCTGTGGAAAGGAAGGGTCCTGCAGCAGGAGGACTTTGTCCAGAGCACCTCTGGGGCAAAGGCTCATCAAAGCAAGGCTGTGGGTCCTTCACCCTGAGCACACGCTCCTCTCGGGCTGGTTGGCTGCTGTAATGTTGGTTCTCAACCAAAACCTGCTGATGAGCTGCAAACATTGATCCCGTTTCTGCATTTGAGAAAGATACAGGTGCCAAGTTACATGTTTATGAGCAACAGAAGGATACAGATCTGGAGCAGCTTTGGTCTGAGATTTCAAAACTGCTGCTTAATGATTAGCTTACCTGAGCACAGGAATGTTAATTAGCTGCCTATATGCTCTCTAGGCACATAGAAAGTATTTGGAACTGGGCATAAGGCTCACGATCATTTCCAAAGGTATGAGATTACATGTTAAACTACTGGAAAAACCTCTATGGGGTTAGATGATACTCAGCTAGCAGAGAGGCTGGATTTGGGAGTTGGCAAAGCCAGGGTCTAAGGAGAGGGTGAGCTTTTTGGTGAACACCATCTGTCATGGAAGCCTGTCTAATGTGCAGCAAGGAGAGTGTTGGATGCTCACGGTCTTGAAGGCATCGTTTCTGTCGTCTTCCTTTTCTTGCTCCAAAACCAATTTATGCAGGCTTTGGACAATGTGTAAGGATTTATCATTGCTATTAATTTATATTATTCCCTTAAACATTTTTCTGAGTTGCTGTAGAGGTGTTAAGTGCACTCTTGCAAAAGAAAAAGAGGAGACTCCTTCTCTGAAGAGCTTTCAGCACAGAAGGCAAACTGCGATTAGCAGTGTGGAGGAAAAAAACCTTTCTCAGAGGAAGAAGGGGAAATTGCCAGCTGAAAAGCATGAAGAAAAGCAGGCTGGTTTGCAGCAGCCCTGAATGACAGGTGTGGTACCATGTCCTAGTTGTTGCTCCTCCTCTGGCTCAGAACAAGAAGGTAACATCCCAGTGTATCCAGCAAGCCCTGTAGCCTTAGGCAGGCATCCATGTAGTGCTGTAAATAGCCCACCTTATTCCTTCCTCTGGAAGTATCACACCTCACACAGCAAAAGATCAGCTCCGCAGCTTAGAATCCTTGGTGGCTTCTTTCCCCCTTCCTCCCTACGCTCTATTCACACTGACACATGGACAATTTTCCAGTTTTTTGGCTGTTCCCACCAATGACCATAAGACAAGTTTTGTGTTAAAATCCACCTTTCAGTGGTGGATGCCATCATAACAGCAAGAGACAGCAGGGCAGTCTCCAGCAGCAACCAGTCTAGTAGAAAACAGTAACAGGGAGAGGGAAAAGCTCCAGCCCACCATCTCAAACCAAACCCCAGTTTCACCAGGATTCCTCAAAGCTCAGTCACTCCTTTCTCAGACACAGCAATAGTTCAGAACAACCCATTAGATAAAGAAGACACTGATACAGATTTGCTCAGAAATGCAGCTCATCTGTAAAAAAATGGTGGCAGCTTAGACAAAGGGGAAACAAGTCAGGTCCAGTTACATCTGCACAGTAACATCTGTAGCAGCGCTCCCTGAGGAGCCTTTCCCTCCACCTGCAGTCTTTAGTATGGGGGTTAATGCACTATCCTGCTGTGTAGCTCTAGCAAAGCTCCAATAAAGGCTTCCACCCTCCCACCCCCCACAGAAGCAATTTTTGTCCATCCTTCCCTCTCATTTTGCTCCATCAGAGTATAGCCAGGTCAGCAGCAGGGGTGCAGGAGACCCTGCATGTACCCTTGATGCCAGGCTGCTCAGGGACTGCTGCCACTGCTGCTGGCCATGCTGGGCTGAGGGTCCTGCCAAGAGCCCCTCGCCTCTAACAGATCCTGTCAGTGTTGACTTTTCAGTGCAGGTGCCGCCTGTGTTTGGTATCCGGCACCAACTGAGACACCTCCTCGGTGCTTAAATAATAATGATGGATTTCTGCTGTGGAGTGATAGCTGGTGTTGCGCAGCTGGGTTAATGTGTGTCAGCTGTCATCGTCCTTGTCAGCCGCTGCTGTCAGTGAGCAGCAGATAAGTAAATCTGTGATGATGCATTTCCCAGAGAGAGCAGGGATTAAATATTTCATCGCCTCAGACACTGAAACATCTCCTAATTTGGAGTCCTCTCCTAGCGGTCACATCCTCTCAGATCGCCCCAGCCCGGGGGGAAGAGCAGAGGCTGCCTGGGTTTCTGAGACCACAGGGCAGGGCATTGGCGGCGGCAAAGTCCCTGCAGCCAGGGTGAGCCAAATGCTGCATCAGTCTTGGCAAATTTAAAAATAAGCAGAACTCAAGGAAAAAGAAAATCTCCTTTTTTTTCCCCGATGTGCATGATAAGGCAGTTGAGCCCGTTATGGAGACCAGGGACAGGTGGCCAGGTGCCCATCTTGGGCTGTCTCTGGGAGACGCTGCTGAGCATCTGGTGCCATGGATCGAGCACCTGGGGCAGTGCAGTGGCTCACTCCATGTGGGCAACACTATGGAAAGCATTAGCTGTGGTTGTAGTTAGGTAAATGTGGTTGTTTCATGGTGTTCCTAAAGCTATGGGTCACTGAACCCTGGAGATGAGTTTGGTGGTCATTCCTACAATCCTTACACCATCGTGTGTCCATCCTCTTTCTTCTCTGAGGTGATCCTCAAAACCCACTTCTAGCAAAGTCTCAGATTGATTGGAGACAGGAAAAAAAGCTGTAGTTCAGATTTCTTCACTCTCCTGTACTTTCCTGGTGTTGCCCACAGGAATTTTGTATTGAAGGAATTTTCAGTGCAAAATACCAATTTGTTGAGATTGAAATTTTCTTGGGTACCTCTTTTTCAACATACGAAAGGAGCTCTTCTAGAGGGATGTGAAAAATGCTCTGATAAACAAGGTCTTGGCTACTTTGGAAACTGACTCTTTTAAACTACCTACCTACAGAAACACATAAAAATGAAAATGTCCCCTTTTGTGTTCCACACTAGGAACAAAAGACTTGAAGAGAGGGAAGACCCATCCTGCTAGCACTGCTCACGAAATAAAGTCCTTGTTTTCCAGAAAGACTTAATGAACCATAAACCGTCAAAAACCAGACAGACGCACAAACATGAGCTCCTGAAAAGCCTGATTTCTTTCTTATTTCCTGAGACCTAGTGGTTTTCTTTGCAATTGTTGATGAGCAGAAGGTGGTTTTTTTGGAGGGGGGGATATTGTTTTTTTTTTTTTTAAAAGCTGAAATTCAAGTGCAACACGCAATTCAGGGTTGGAACTTAAAAACAAAAAGCAGTGAGCAGCCGTGACATTTCTAAACCTGTAGGTAACTCCACAGGCACTTCACAGTCATCCCTTCCTCCTCTTCATATGATCTAATCTCCTCCCTTTGCTGCGCTTTTTATCTGGACAACAGATAGACTGTATCTTCCACATGGGTATGTTCCCATGTAGGGCTGTGGTTCCACTGACTCTGGTATTTGGGGACTCAGTAGGTGCACACCAGCAGAAGACAAGTGTTGAGGTTTTGCAGGTGGATCTTTCTGCTTCCCTGTTACGTAAGGTCCCCAAATCAGTATTCATCTATTCATCTGCGCATTGCGAAGTAGCAGCATTTCTTTTTCTTTTTTTTTTCTTTTTAATGCAGGGAAAGTATAGTTTGTGCTGTCTTCTTATAGAAAAATAGCACATTTATGAGATGCATTTCCCTGAGGCCCCACAGAGTAGAATTTGTTCTATAATAAGAGACCAATGTGTTTTAATTGCCTGTTGTAGACTGTTACCTGTTAAATTTGTCTGACAGTGCGACACCAGCAAAAAAACTTCTTTTCTGTTTTGCTTCCTTATACTTTAGAGCTGTCAAACAACTTCAGAATCTAAGGATAAAACATGACAGATGACTCAAATATGTGACAGGTCATAAAATATTGATTCTTCATGTTACCTGCTAACGAAACACATGGCATCACGGGTAAATCTTCGTTAATTTGGATTCCTGACTTTTAATTGTTATAACCCCAGTTTAGGTTGTAGTCTAAAATAAGGTAGTAATGGGTTTGGTCCCAGGAAATGCTAAAGCCTATAAATAAGGAATCAGTTCTACTTTCCTTTATTTAGTCCTTTTTATCTAGACTCCCAGCCATATTTTCTGCTAAAATCTACATCTGCTGAAAACCCTTTTAGACCTTTCTGGTTCTTTTTTGACCCAGTAGAACCATATCAACTCCTAAGATCATGTTATAATGAGAAGCACTGCAGATAATCAAGGACTTCCCATTGGGTTATTTTCCCCCAAGATAAGAACCTTCTCTCGATCATGTATGAAATAATAATATTGACTAGATTTTTTTCAGGATTTTGGAATTTCCCTGGTTAAGCTTAAAATTTTTAGTCTCTTTAGGTAATTTTCAACTAGCAACAACTTAGACTGAGCTTTCCTGTCTGGTCCTTCATTAAAACTGGGTCTTTTCTGCCAAATGAAGGCAGCATTTTTTGTCTAGAGCTGTGAATGTAAGATCTTTTGGCAGGAAGAAGGGGATGCTACCCTATCTGAACCCATCTTTCAAGCAAAATCTGGACAATAATGTTCAAAATTAGATTAGATCTCTTCAGTAAGGGTTGTGTCTCATACAAGGCTTGTGCTTCTGCAGTGAAGTGGTGGCAGCTGCCAGTCTCCCGACTTGAGCCTGTACGAGCAGAATTGTGTCACATCTTCACTTCTAGAACACTTCCCTGTCTGTGACTGAAAACTTCTCACAGAAAAGCTAACACCATCCCTTCCTTTCTAATGTGGTGAGACTCCTTTCTAACTGTGTAACGGCGGGTGTCAACGCAAAATTATCTGGGGCTAGAGGAGCCCCAGTGCAAGGACATGCTGGAGGCTGGCAGACATTCAGCCCTGAGAGTAGGGGGTTCTGGAGTCTGCCACGGTCTCTGCTGCCACTGAGGGAGAGATCCCTGGTCTCCCTAACTTCCAGACCTGGAAAACTCACTGGCCCACAGGTGCCAAACTGGGTCCCTGCTCGAGAGGGGATGAATGGTGCAGGGAAGCAGATGTGCTTTTTAGGCTATTTTATTGGAAGCTGAAGAACGTAGCCTCTGCGTGGCTTAAGAGGGATGGGCAAACTCTTTTGTGATGCACCATGTAACTATTCCCAGGGCAGATCCAACCTCAGGAGTGCTGAGAATCGTAGGACAACACTTGCAAGCAAAAAGACTGCCTTTTTTCCCAAGGCAGGGGAGTGCTGACATGGCCAGGGCTGACAGCAGGAGTCCAGCACAGCTTTGCAGCCGAGTTGCTCCCAGGCATCATTTGCCACACCTTGGAGATTTGGATGGTGCAGCTAGACCTTGTGAGTATGTCTTTCTGGTAACCAAATTACCAGAACTGGCACTTTAATACTTCACCCAGGAATTAAAATGAGGTGAGAAGATCAGCCCTTGTATTGCAGCAGCCCCATCAGTGTTGGATGAAATGAAAAAGCAACAAAAAAAAAAACAGTGAAAGTATATAACAAGTATTTGCTGAACACTAGTTGATGTGTTCACCACATCACATCACATCCAAGCCCCTGTGTGCTTGGAAGGTTATCTGTTTTCCACTTCTATAAGCCAGACTACTAAAAGAGTTGAACCGTGAATCTGAAAAATCTGAAAAGTATTCTCATAGCATTTAGGAAACATTATTTAGATCAGATGCTATGAAAATAAATGCAAAACTTGTTGGAAAAAACACTGTTAGAGTGGTGATTAGGGGTTCAATCTCCAGCTGAAGGACTGCATTTATTAGAGTTTCATGAGGATCTGTCATAGATCTGATGTTGTTAAAATACTTTCCTTAACCACTTAAGATAGTGGAAAAGAGGATCTCCAGTGGAATAGAGGATGTTCTCCATATGTAGGTCACAGCTATTCAGGAGGGGCTCCAAGTGTGTTGTAGGACAGAAACAATATTCAACGTTTAAAATCAGTTAGAGAAATGGTCCAAAAAATAGGACATAATTCAATAGCAATAAATTCTGCATGGGCAGAAGAAGGAGTTGTACAAAATAAAAATTAGGGACCAACTGACCACATGAGTCCCTGGGGCCCTGCTATTGTGAAAAACAGACAAATGCCCTACCGTTATGAACAATCAGGAAAATTTATCTGCAAGATGTGCAAAGTGAGTCTACCAGGCTGCTCAGCAAGGCCTCAGCTGCATGATTGGTTTTTTGGCACTAGACTGTAAGAGAGGAGTGGACTGACTTGGTAAAGACAAGAGTGAAGCAACAAGAGTGTCAGAAGCCTTGGAACTCTTAATGTACGAGAAAACAAGGGCAATTGATCTGTTTAGTCTAGAGGAAAGGAGACTTACTGGACATAACACTCTTAACTATGAAAAAAGCTGCTGCCAAAAGGAAGGGAATAAATCATTCTCTCTGGGAATGTGACAAGTAATGCACTTCAAAGTGCAGCCAGGGAAATTTCACAGACATTAGGAAAACCCTGTCCAGGATAACCCCTTGGCCAAAGAGGCAGCTGCTGAGAGAGGAGTGGGAGCTGGTTATGCTGTGGTGCTCCCCCCACCAAAATTCCCCTGCTCTCTGCAGCCAAGCCAAAACCCCCCTATTGCACCCACTGACATCCAACAGGGAGAGAGGAACAGAAAAATGCACCACGTCCATCTTACACCCTTTGCCCCCACAGAAGGTACGACAGCCCCATGAGGATGCTGGACTACAGGGCTATTTGTAAAGCAGGGCTCATGTGACAGTGGTGACTTGCTGTTCACTATCTCCCCAGTTGGAAGGACTAAATTCCATAGGAACATCATGTTTTCTCCCCAGGTGACTTACACAGAGGGCACTTCCACTGATCAAGGAAGAACAATTCCCCAGCCCTTATCTCTGTGCCAACCGTACTGTCTATTTTTAACAGCAAGATGCCATTAGCATTTGTTTGCTAAAAATAAACACATTTTAAATGCAATTCATTACCTAGCACATTAGGATAAAGGCAATTTATTCTTCAGTCAAGAAGAAATATTTTTAAGAGATAAATTGGTTCATGCAAATATCTGTCGCTTGCACTCAGCGCATGTGGTACCCAGCAGAGACAGTGCTCTGATTTCAGTCAATTGATGGGATAGATCACAAAATTCAGAAGCTGCTGAGGAGCTCAGTGCAACATACTATTTTAACTTAATTAAAAACATGACCACAATTATGTAAGAGAAAAATAAAAAAGGGATGTAGGGCATCAGACACAGTTCTCCCTTAGAGCTGCAGCATAACAAAATTGTAACAAACGGGCATACGTGGTTCTTGGGGAGGAGGTATTCTTTATTATATTGATGGTAATGGCTTCCTAAAACCTAAATATTACTTCTTCTTGCTCACAGAACAGGGGAATTTTACAAGGGCATAGTTTTGAATCAGAAAATGCCAGTGCATAAGGATTTTGAAATGGGTTTAGATGAGCTGCTGAGCCAGGAGCTGGATGGTGATCTCAGTTGAACTTGTCCTTCATGAATCACCTAGTTTCCTTTTGATGAAAAAAACCAGCTTCCAAAATGTTTTGTGGAAATAAGGTATTTCAAGCAAAACTTTTTGGTTTTTAGCAGGAGGATTTGGAGGGCATGTAGGGAATTACTGGTCACAAGTATGTTCACAAGTAGGAACTGAACCTGAGCCTCACATGTCCCTCTCTCCTTCAGAACAAAAATAACATACCATAAATAAATAACAAACCATAAAAAGATAAAATCGACTGGGAGTCCTCAGGATATTTGGGGGAAACGCAAAGCTTTTACATCCAGCCAGTGCTAATGCAGCAGGTCCGTCAAAATCAGCACGGTCTGATTTTCCCCACTAGAGGGGACTGCGGTACCTAGAGTTACCCGCTCACTCACACCAGTACTGGTGATTTCAAAATAGGTGGCATTAATTACTGCTACTTGTAACATAATTCAAAACAGTGTAAAATTGGAATATGTCAGAAACTGTTATTAAATGTTCAAAAGGAAAAAATAATCACTTCCCGGGTTTAGGTTCCTTCATTAAACAATATTTTGAAGTTACCAGACTTTATTAAAAAATATTAAAATCTCCTAGTTTATCTGAAAAGTGTGGTGTTTTTTCTATATTGTTTTGCAAGGCACAGATGAAATACTTCAAATTAAAACACAGTCTGTTTAACCTCAGAAACCTTATCTATAAAATGCTCCTGATGATTCACAGTAATTTGTGCTAAATTTGCAAACCCCAACACCTTGCTGTCCTAAAAAAGTTTGGTGTCAGGATCCTTAGCTAATTGCAAACACTTGAAACAAAACGAAGAGAGGGAGATAAGAGCCCAGGTGTGCTTCGCACCTTGGATGTGTTGCTGGAGAAATGCCTCAGCTGGTGGCACAAAAAAGGCTCTAAGCACAGGAGAAAAGAAGTCTCTGATTTCTTCTCATGGTCTCTTATCCACACAGTTTCAGCACTTTAGCAGTTCCTAGGTGCCTGTTTCACCAGAAACATTCACCAAAGTAGCACAAGTTGAAGCACATCCGCAGTTGTTGAGGTTTTGGATTCCAGGGATTGGGAATCACAGAATCGTAGAATCGTGAAGGTTGGGAAAGACCTCTAAGGTCATCAACTCCAACCATTCACCCAGCATCACCATGTTCACCACCAAGCCATGTCCCTAGGTGCCTTGTCCACACACCTTCTGAACACTTTCAGAGATGGTGTTTCTACCATTTCCCTGGGTAGCCTGTTCCAATGCCTGACCACCCTTTCAGTGAAGAATTTTTTCCTAATACATAATCTAAACCTCCTCTGGTGCAACTTGAGGACATTTCCTCTCATCCTTTCACTTGTTACTTGCTCTCTACAACCTCCTTTCAGATAGTTCTAGAGAGAGATAAGGTCACCCCTGAGCCTTCTTTTCTCCAGGCTAAACAAGCCCAGCTTCCTCAGCTGCTCTTCCTAAGAATTGTGTTTAATGTGTAATTATGCACTGGTGCCCACTGCCAAGGGAGCTTGTTTTGGGATGGGTTGTCACAAGACTTGGGTTTGAAGCTGGCTGTTCCTGCCACTGGGCTTTGTTTTACAGCGCTTTATTTGCATCAGCTCTTAGTAAGACAGTGTTAGTGGGAGGTACCTCCTACCCCTGTGATTTAGCCGTATGTGGGGTGTGCTGTAACACCTCCCCTACCACAGTGGGGATCCCCCTGCTCACCACTGCATTTCTCTGGCAAGTCCAACCCCTTGTTTCTTACCAGCCTTTTGCTGCAAATCATTAAAGCAAAATTCATATTTCCTACCTGCCAGTTGCCTGCTGTTTTGTTGTCTTGGTGTCACAGACCCAGAAAACTGCAAAGGTTGGCAGGGACCTCTGGGACACCTGGTCCTACCCCACTGCTCAGAGGGTCAGGCCACATGTCCAGTCAGGTTTTCAGTATCTCTAAGGATGGAGACTCTACCACCTCTCTGGCAGTCTGCTCCAGTGTTTGACCACGCACACTGGTTTTTCCTAAGTTTAAATGAAATTTCCTGCCTGTCACTTTGTGTCTGTTGTGTTTTGTGCAGTCCCTAGGCATCACCAAGAAGATTCTGGTTCTATCTCCTTTACTAGTCTCCATCAGGTATTCATATACACTGACGAAGTCCCTGCTGAGCCTGGGATTGTTCCTCCCAAGGTGCAGGACATGGGGTTTCCCAACTTCACGAAGTTCCTGTCCTCCCACTTCTCCAGCCTGTTGAGGTCTCTCTGGATAGCAGCACAACCCCCTAGTGCACCAACACTTCTCCCAGTTTTTTATCTGCTGCATCATCCAGCTGGATTTTGTACCACTGATCACAGTCCTTTATGCCTGGCAGTTCAGTCACTTTTCAGTCCACCTCACTGTCTAGTTATTTAGCCCACATTTCATCAGCTTGTGGCAAAAACTGTCAAAATCCCTGCTAAAATCAAGATAAACAATGTCCACTGCTTTTCCCTTGACCACTGAGGCAGTCACGTCACTGTACAAGGTTTCCAGGTTTTGTCAGATGTGATTTCCCCTTTGTAAATCCATGATGAATACTTCCAATCAGCTTCTTGCCCTCTGTGTTTGGAAATAGTTTCCAGGATTATTTGCTCCATCACCTTCACAAGGACTGAGATAACATTGCCATGTATATTTCTCCCCACATCCTCCCTCTTGGAGATACGAGTAACATCAAATGTCTTGTCTATGGTATGCCCAAACTGATTGAAATTTTTTAATTACTTTTTGATTCAGTTGGTGAACAGAAAAATAATTTCCATGGCCATCTTCTTATTGTGGGAGTGGCAATCTTTTCAGGTGCCTTCCCAAGCAAGGGTTTTCCTTGATCACTCCTGCTGTTCCAAACTCTTCCTGCTGTCCTTTTTTCAGGGAGTGTGACCAGGACACCAGTCCAGGGCAGGTGAACCAGTGGGATGTTTCCTCATGCACTGGGCTGACTTGAGAGGACTGAACCTCTGCCACAAGCATGTTCAGCTGCTATGAGGAGGGAACGCAGGAGGAACTGAGAGCAGCTCAGAGGAAAGAGTGGGAAGTATCAAGACCTTTTAAAGCTGACTTTTCTTCTCTCCCCTCCTGTCCTCATTGATTCTTGATTGTGAAGAAACTGTGGGCCCAACCAAACAGCAGGATGCTGCTGTCAGAAACTTCTCTCCCTTGCCCCCTTAATTTCATTGCTCCCTCTGCAGGTGACAGGCAATTTTCTCCTATTTATTAAGGTTTTCTCTTCCTATACCCATCACACGTTTCAATCTCCTCTGTCCTTTTCTGCTTTCCATTCTCTTCTTTTTTATTCTAAGAAGAGAAAGGGAGGGAACACTGGCATCCCAATTATTTATATGCAAATATTTTCTCTACTTTTGTCCTGATTTAGCAAAATTTAGAGTCCTGAAGGAGCAGGCAACAGAGTCCCTTTTATTCCCATCAGGCATTCTTGCAGCTTCATTCCTGGCTAGCAAAGCAGTTTACAAAACCAATGGAAAAACTGACAGTCTTTCATCCCTGCTGCAAAACTTGTTTCATAATTATGTGCCCTATTCTAAAATGTATATGTGCCCTTAATCCTCCTAATATGTAGGGTTTAATATATATAAAAAGCCTGCTATGTACATCATCTCAGCACAGAATTTCAATTGCTAGAAAGGCTGAGCCTGAATTAAAAAGGAAGCACTGTGCATGGCAATGAGTTCATTTTGACAGGCTGAATTAATTTTAAATAATAAGGAATTAATTTCCATCTCACTAAATGCCTGCATTTTTCTGTAAAAATAAAACACTATAGTCAGAAAGATACTCTTGAGAAACGTCTCTCATAGACATAAGTAAACCAGATAGCAATTAAAAAAGCAAATAAGTAATAATTACAATAGTCAAAGGTAGTATTAAGTATTAATGCACTTCAAGCCCAGCTACTTTGATTGATTTCTGCTTTATCTCATTAGCTTTCTAATCAGGAAAATATAATCATATGAAGATACATAGATTTAAGCACAGACAAATACCTCCAGCAGTTAGACATGGATGCAATCACAACTGCCTGAATCAAAAGAAAACACCATGAGAAAAAAAGGCATGGGAAGATGTAGAGAAAAAGATCTTTACACCACCACCACTGTCCCCCCCACTGTCTGAAAATTTAAGAGGCTTGAAAATGAAATGTTCTCTGGATGGTAATGTGGGGGACATGGCTTTCATTTTTTGAAGCATAACCAGAAGTGATGATACTTCCTGTGAGAATCAAGACATGATAATGCTCAACAGGAATTGGAAGAGTGATGTTCAGCTCTCTCCTCTAGAAGGTAGGATTGACTTCTGTACTCCAGACTAGTCAGGAGAGTTTTCCTACCACCAAGCTAGGAACACAACAGGGCACTTGGCACTGCAGTGTCCAAGGTTTGCACTAGAGACTCTGGGTCCACCTTCAGGACTACACTGTAGTTTGTTTAATGAAATATGCACAGGTAGATCCTAGTAGATCCATGACCAGTGCTCTCATGCCCTGGGTAGGACTGTAACCACCAGACACCCTTCACATCCCTCCTTGAACACCAAATTATTTTTTTCACAGCATCAGGACAGTGATCTAGGTCGCGGATGTCAATGTTTGTGTGCATTCTGCCCTTCTCTAGCGTAGCCACTGAACTGGGGTGTAGGGCCCTTTCCTAGGTCTGGACAAAAACCCACACCCCTTCTTCATCCAACAGCATGGTGGTCTGAATATCCGCCTAGGAGCTGGGAGATCCTGGTACAGCTCTAATCCTTGCAATAGCTACCTGACTAGAGTGTTCTCTAAAATGCATCTTTTTTTGTCCTGTAAATGAAACTGGGAGAAAGGGAAATAAAGGGAATAAAAAAAGCAAGATCAAGGATGACATTGTAGCCTGGTGACAGGGGCACTAAGCTGTTGAAAAGGTAATCTGACTTGTGTTCTCTGCTCCCATTAATATTTAATAGTCATTAAATTAGCAGTCAGGGACGTGTAGGATTAACTACAGGTCAGCATCCTCATACTTATATCTGACTGAATGAGATAGCATTAGTATGGATGGAAATAAGCTATTAGCAATAAGCACAGCCAGTATGTCAGTAACAAGCATGAATTAAAGATTTAAACACTGTCCCTGAAAGCCAAAACAATGAAATGGCTGCTCCTATACTGAGACCCACACAAACCCTGCACCAGCGCTGAAAACTCCTCCATCTGAGATGCTCACAGAGATTTGAAACTGGCAAAATCAGCCCTTTCTGTGGACTCAAAGGACTTGCGAGAGGCTGACCCTGCTGATCACGGGGAAAAGAGACATAAACAGCTTTTCATACACTCAACAGCAGTGATCACAACCTGTGAAGGGTGCTGTAACTGAGCCACCAGCATTGCCAGGAGAGAAGGTGAATGCCTTGTGCAGGAGGACACTGGGCTCCCACTGCACAAAGCCGTCAGGCTAATTTTTAATTTGCAGGGTTGGAGTGGCTGATGCTTGGAGCTACAGGAGCATCCTCTGGTACCCCTCCAGCTTGGCCATGACACAGAGGCATAGAAGAGGCTGACTTCTTTTCTATGGTTCCTATTTTGGGTGCAACTTGGCAACGTCACTGCTTGAAGCTGTTAGTTCAAGATTTCCTCGTCCTTTCCATTCTCTTTAAAATAAAAAGCAGTCTAATCCCAAACAAGCCTTCCACGTCTGGAGGAACCACATGTGAGGAATGTGATGGGCAGCTTATCCTTTTGTCCCTCAGTGGGGAGAAGGACAAGGGGACAATCTTGTTTGTCTGCTTTGGTGGGCTTGTCTGCCACCCTCCCTGCTCTGGGAGGTCTTCTGCCTCTTCCCTGTGTGGATGAGCAGAGAGGAGGAGAGCTGTCCTCCAGAGAGGGATGCCTTCTGGATTTGACCAGACAGCTCAGATCTCAAGCAGCTTCTCTTCACACAGTTGCTAAGAAACCAAAAACAATCAGCTGCTGAAACAACTGTTGAGTACATTTTTCCCTCCATTTGTCTCATTCTGGGTTACAGCAGCTTTAAGAATTACAGGGCTGTCCCTGTACTCCTTGTGACAGAGAGCCAGGCAAGGACAGTGCTGGGGAGGAGAGTTTGGTCTCACTGGCTTTTGCAATAGGGCTCCAAGCCCACAGGTTTTTTTCTATATGTGGCCAGCAGGAATTTCCCTACCTTAAACCGTCTGCAGGGGTCTCAGAGACACCTATTCACAGGTGTCATTCAAGAGCTCTTTCAGCTCCCCTTACAGCTGCTGTCAGCACGTCCACCTGAGTCACCAGTAGCTCTAGGTATGACTTTAATGAAATCTGTTGTCCAACTCGTACCTCACTGTTTCAAATGACTCCATTTATCCCTTTGCAGGCCTGGCTCTGGCTATCATCTTACCTACAGCCATCGGTAGGGTACCTGGGAGTAGGGACAGTGATGACTGCCCTGCAGGATTTTGGCTCTCCTTGCTGGAGCGCATGGACATCCCTATGGCTGAGAGCCTGATGGCCAGGGAACCGCTGAAGAACAAAACCCTGCAGGAGGTTTTACCTGCTGGGAACACCACCCAGGAGAAAACTCCCACCCACGTTTAGCTGCAGTAACAGAAACAAATGAGAAAATGGACTTGAGAAAAGACAGGAAGCTGATCCTTGGTGAAGGCAAAGGTAGGTTTCCAGGTCTACTTCATGTAGTGGTAGCACAAGGCATTTGCCTCTGGTTGAAGGGAACTGGAAGGCTGATAAAAAACTTTGGGGAATAACCATCCCCACATAAATGACTCTGCAAACTTAACTTCTTTATTTCTCTGTGATGTAAGGATTTTTCAAAGCTCAGCTGCATGTTCACTATTCATAATAGGTCCAACTCAGCAGAGACTCATAGTGTCTTGGAAATGTCACCTATCAAGGTACACAAATATAGCTAAAATAACCTCGAAATATTAACTGCTCTGTGTGTTTGCTAATAGCGCTGTGCTGACCGCGAGGGCTGGATTTCTGTTCCCAGCAAAATGCCTGTAAATTCTGCCAGTTCCCTGGTGGACTTGGGTTGTTTTTATTAAGTGGTTATGTGTCGTGCTTCCCTCATGCAGAACCTTCTGTTTTCTCATGGAGCTTTTCTGATAGAAAGTTACAGCCTCTTTTACTGCAGCCTTGGCGGAAACTGGTTGTTGTACCAGCTCATATATTTAGTAACTCTGGCAACTAAATCTGTGTGTTGTGCACAGCAGTAAAACAGAGATCTCTACTGCATGAGAAAGAAGTGACATAGTGTTGAGAGCGAGAGTGACCTGGGCTAGGCTTGTGAACTAAGGATGTTGTGTTGAGCCAGCACTCTGGGGAGCTCCTGCTCTGTGACGGGGTAGTGTGAAGAGGCATTACTGTGATGGAATAAATATGTAATGAGACATGTACAGGGTCGATGGAAGTATGAGGGCATGTGAAAAGACAGGTCCACAATGGCCAAAGAAGCCCGGGAACGGGCATTCCCCAGAAACACACAGGTGTGAACACCTTTCGTGTGTGAGGTTTGACCAGAGGTCCACTCAGTCCATACCTCCTTTCTGGATATGTAGAACAGAGCAGGGCAGGGAAATCCACAGGGATGTTTCCCCAAAATTACTTTGGGAGTTCAACAGACATGGCTGCATGTAAGGGCCCAGCAAGTCTTTCTGCCATGAATATATCCATCTGTTATCCAATATAACTAACCCGTTCCTTTTAGCACATACAATCTGAGAGGCGGAACTACAGGTAAGTGAAGTCCAGGTCACACAGAACATGGGTGCCCCACTGTCCTGAACCTGCAGCCAAGGCACTGTGTCAGCCACTAAACCACTTTCCTCTCCTGAGGGGGAATAAGCACTGACCTCACTTTAAAATTCCCCTCAGACAACATTTACCCAGTAAGTCATTAATTTTTCAAGTGGTCTGTGTGGCTTCAGGTTTACTGGGGAAAAAATGCTGGTCCCTCAACCCCAGCAGCATGGCTTACAGTGATCTTGTGTGTGCCCCATGCTAAAGCAGAAGGGGAGACTTTCTGCGAATCACGGAAACAGTTTGCTGCACCTTCTCATAGTATCGTGGATGATGAAGAACAATAGGAAAATGAGCATTCCTGACTAGCTGGGTAAATGGTCAAGTTACCTAATTGGATTCCTCCAGACAGATGCTACCCTTAGCAAGAAATGTGACTGTAATATTCTATAATGGCACAGTGTTTATCAGCCAGAGGATATATATGGTCCCTGTTTTTCACTCTTCTGAGCAAAATATTAATTTTTAAGATGCTTCTATTAGAGAGTGATTAAAAACATATTTGCCTGACTGAGTTTGCTGTTCCTGAAAAGAGGCTGGAATAAATGTTCAGCATGCTCTAATTAGAAAACCAGATCCTAAACTAACAGGTAGGAAGAGGAAACTATCACACCCTGCACATCACTGGCATGAAGTATACTCAGTCAACCTTGATAATTTTTTTGTGTTTAATTTTCTACCTAGGAAGTGACACTGGTTATTTACTGCTATTTACTGTGAATCCCCAGGCCAGCAGTGGCAAGCTGCTACCTGGTTCATAGGTTTTTCAAGGGAGTCTGAGCGTTACCTGTGCTTTCCCTCACGCAAGCTATAAATACTGCCTGTCACCTTTCATATGACATGCTCATGAAAGGTTATGTGAAGCAGACAGTTTTTGTAGGTAAACTTTACCACTGTCAGTGACAGAGTTCCCTTTAAAGCCTCTAGACCAAGATCCTGGAGAAACATTTATTATTTAGGGGCATGTGAACTACAAATTAATTAAATTCTAATCATGTGAATGGAGCATCATAATATTTTATACAAGTTATAATTAATTAGACATAAAATTTACAAGCAATGCAGTTAAGTTATGACTTGTGCATATTTTGCAACGTAATTGAAAACCTAATACAAATAACTTGATAATCTTTGCTGCAGGATATAATGTCCATCATGGGTGACTGGCAAAATGGATTTAGCCCGTTCAAACCCTGTAATTTTGGATGCAATTTTGGTAGCATCTTCATCATAAAAAAAAAAACATACAAAAAACAAAGCCCAAATATCCACACTCTAAAAACTGAGCCTTTTAAGTCTAGTGCAGGGCGCTCAAAATTGCCAGCCACCTAAAACCACTCTGGGTTATAGAATTGAATGAATTACTATTGTGTAGGCTTTCTTAAATCATTATTACTCCTTTTCTTTCTTGTTTGTTAACTTTGATATGTAATTGACAAGTCTATTTGTCACTCTACAATGATCTATTTAATCACAACTAATTCTTGTTATTTAGAAATCTTTGTGGCATCTCTGATCTTTCTAATCTGTTATGAATGTTGTCTTTAAAGAATCTGAAAATGGATGTATTAATTACAAACTACTTCAGAGGCGGCTGCTGTCAGGCAAATAATTTTTTGTAAATCAGAGAGCTGAAATAGCTGCTTGGATATGGTAAATATTTTTAAGACTCACACTCAGCTCAAGCACCACACACAAGGAAGAGGTGAATGAATGCCCTCTGGATGGTGGGTAGTATGCTAAACTTTGCTCAAGAGAGTCTACTGAGACAGTATCATGAGGTCATAGTGTCACTTTCCTTTATTTTTCCCCTGGGAAAGAAAAAAAAAAAAAAAATCTGGACAAATACATGCCCAGACACTTTCCCTATCCAAACCTCATTCAGGGATTTATTTTCACTTTCCGAATGGAACTCAATATAATTTCAATGTAATGCCAGGTCATTTATAGGCATTTAAAATACTCTCCATTTCTACTAACTTAGAATGGAGGCAGGAAAGAGGCAGCAGCTGCATCTCCTCCCAAAAGGCATGTTTTGAACTCAGGATGGTCCCCTGCTACAAAAACAATTGGCAGAAGAAGGCTGACTCTGGTTTACTTTGAGGCAAATTGAAGCAAGGGTAACTTGGGCAGGACCACGGCAGTGATTCCTCCTCCAGCTGCCCATACTTTGTCTCCACAGAGGACTAAACAAGAGCTACTGCATGTGTCCCATTGAACGCAATACCTCAACACCAGAGGCAGGAGTAGTAGGTGGGAGGTCAAAGGATGACTTGAAAACAGCACAGAAAAGACTGATTTCCTGAAAATGTCTCAAACCTATGGAAAACCTGAAAACTGGTATGGTTTGAAATATGCTTTGGTGGCACTCTGGAAGGAGGTTTTGTTTTGCAGGAGGCCTGAGATGGGGAGAAGGAGGCACTATGAAGAGGAAACATAAATGAGTCATCTCTAAGGAAAGGAAGAGATAAGCAGGAAAAGCCACAGAGGTGGTTTTATGGAAACTTTTGAAAGGTTGGACCACAAACTTGACAAAGATGATGAAGATAAAATGATTTACTGTGGTTTGGTAAGGAATTGAAGCAAGGAATCGATCTTAGATGTGACATTTTGAGGGAAGACAAGGTGAGCATCAAGAGGGCCAGAATGGAGAAGGTCATGGAACCTTAGGATGAAGCTATCAGGGCTTTACTGCAGGAACAAATAGTAATAGATAATTTTGTAGGATGTTCTTGAGGGGATGTTAGCAGCATTAAATGACAGCATCAGCCTGGAGAAAAGAGGGAAGATGGTGATAATGCTGAGTACAGCACTGAGGGTGTGTGCTGCCTGGATGCAGAAGCTAATAGGTTTACCAACAACAATCAAACAGGGCTAGGCATGTGAGATAAGACAAGGGGCTCAGTTTTAGCTACAGCCTGAGGAGGAAGATTGGACCAGATGACCCACTGTGGTCCCTTCCAACTTCACCCATTCTGTGATTCTGTGATTTTGATACTTAACCCAGTACAGCTCCCCCCCCCATACATGTACTCTTAGAATCATAGAATCATTAAGAATCATTAAGGTTGGAAAAGACCTCTAAGATCAGAGTCCAACCATTAATCTGGCTCTGTTCAGAGAAGTTGCCTGGACAGCTTTTGAGGATTTTATATATTTGGTCCAAAAGTTTAGCAGGATGGAGGTGTACAGGCACAGAACCACCCACCGTGATCCATGCTCACTTGGTCCAATCTGTGTCACACCCCAATCCCATGAGTGTGTGCTTGGGATGTCTCAGACCCAGAGGTTGCAGTGCCTATGATCATGTCTGTATCCAGGATAATCACCCCTTTCTCTGCTGTCCTAACCAAGTGTCCCTTTCTCATATATTTGGGCAGAAGCAAGGTTTACAAACTGAAGGGATTATGTGCTGGATATTGCACTACCATGGATTGTACATATCTATACACACCTGATCTCAACAGCAGACAATCTGACCCACTGTTTTTTGGGTGGCTTGGTGTGCCATGTCCTTGAGGCAGGTCCCTAAAGTCTCTTCCTACAAGGATTATATGTTCTTCAGCTAGAGGTGAGCATGCCCCCACAGAGATATGCTATTGATAGGAAGATATAATGCCTTAGATGAAATCATTACTCATCCTTCCAGTAAGCTGTGTCCTGATTTAGTAACATATTCCATTTGTAGATCATATTGTCTATGCTGAGTCTGCTTTACAACAGGAGTGCAAACCAATTAAACAAAGTTTTGATATGCTTTTACCAAAGATCTGTCCCTAGTGTCCTTTGATTTACTTCTTGAGATCTCCTCTGGCATGAACTGGGTGGAGGCATATTTTTCTCACCCCCAAAGCCGATCTGAGCTCAACACCTCTGAGAATATATGAGCTCTGCCTTCGGAGCTGGCTTCAGACATTCCAGAGAATGACTGCCCTCCCCTTAATACATAACAGACTGAAGATAGCTGCATGTCTTCACTTCAGTGAAATTGCTTTTTTCTGCATTTCCTTGGCACCCAGATAGTGGTGCTCTGTGTGTCCCAAGTCAGTACCAAAATGAAAAAAAAACTCTGCTGCCTTTTTTTTGCTGGCTGACAAAGAGAGTTGCAAAGGTACATGCTATCCTGGCCTTTAACCACACTTCCCTCTCTAGCGAGGACCAAAATTAATGACAGATCAGATTTGTCAGCTGGGGAATATTCTTGCATTTTGCAATGTTTGTAATGGTGTCACAGAGGTTAGAGATGGGACTAACCTGTTAATTAGCCTTTACACTACTTCAAGTCTCTTGAAGATGGTTTTCTACAGCAAGAGGTATATTTTTCAGTGCACACTTTGATATGAAACAGAAATCTGTAATGAGAAAAAAGCTGGTTCCATGGACACCAGAATGGAGTCTTTTTTGTCTCTAGTCAGAATTTCAGAGGATCATTTTCTGCTGAAAATGCTGTGATTAAGAAGATGAGTACTTGAGGTCTCATGGTGCTATCATGATTGTCAATAGGACTACAAAAAGGGAATATATCTTACGAAATAATAAAATGTTCTTACAGATGAGTGTGTTGAATGACTGGAAAATCCAAAATAGCTGTTCATCACGAAGACAGATAAAGCAGTGTGTGCAAGAGCATCAGACTGCTCTAGCTCAATTCATGTATAATAACTTGCCAGGTTAATATATTGATAGGTTATGAGAGGCTACTGGTCTGTCCAGGTTTGTCCCTGTTAAATTCTTTGTGTGGTCTGAATGCAGAGAAGGGATATCACATGCTGCCACTATAAAGGAAGCCAACACTATACAGCAAATCCTATCCTTAAGACAGTGGATAACTGCTGATCCTTTCGCTATGTTTGATGAGTAGTTCAGCTCTTGTTTCCAAGCGCTGTAGTTCCCATGGGACTGACAGCGTCCACCTAACACAGAAGTCCCTGTGGCATGGCAGGTTTGGGGTTGCAGACACCAGCACAAGCCCAGCCAACCTGTGTTCCACAGTGAGTGTGGGAGAGGGACCCTGCTCTTGTCTACGAAGAAGATCTTCATCCTGCTTCAGATATTCATAGTCTGTCCAGTGGCTGTTGGCTGTAGAAAAATGTTGGCATTTTGGGGACACGTGATACAGAAAGGCTGGCCAGCCCTAATGAAGGATTAAAACTGCGCTCTCTTGAAGGAAGGAAAGCTTGAGGTCTGCTGAGCTTTTCAGTGTCTTTGATAAAGACCCTGCAATTTTCACACATCAGGAAGTCGGATAGTCTTTGGGCAAGAGAGACACTGGTATTCCACTAAGCAGATTTTGCTTTCCCAGCTGTCCCATGGGCTTTCAGGAGCAAGTTGGTCTGTGGCTGTCAGCCAGAAAAGCACTTAGATAGGAACACACCTCTCAGTCCGTGGATCATCCTGCTGAATTCATTAGAGTTCCTTATGCACTTCCAGGAAACAATGTGCTTTGTCGGGCTCAGTCCAGTGTCTCTCTCAAGTCCCCATTTGCACAGAGCCCTTTCACATCCCTTGAAGCCATATTAATATTCTGGATAGGGCAGGGACACTGCCTGGGACTGCACTCCTTGCTTGAGTCATTAACACCCTTTCAAAAATGAATGAGTAGAGTAGGTTTCTGCTGAAAGTTAAAAAGCGCCCTTCTTTTGGGTTGTGAGCAACATGAGCATTGGGGAAAGGAGAGCTGTGCCTACACACTAGTCCAGTGATAAACACATACACTCTTTTTTACTCCCTGAGTAATCTGACTTTGAGATCAAAGTTGGCAACACTGGAGAGGATCAGCATGTGGCTGAAAACAGCAGATGGGGGCAGAGGAAGATGTGGTGTGCCCCCTTTTTGTTATGGATGGTTCCCAGAGCCCCAGTGGTGGCACTGCAACAGCAGCATGAGTGAGGGATGGGTGAACTGGAAATGTCAGGACAGAAGACTTTGTGGAGATGATAGAGGCTAGCATAAATATCTATCACCTAAGGACAGCCAGGGATTAGGACATGAGACAAGAAATGTCCTGATGGAGGCGTGCCTAGCCCTGTGGTGCAGATAAAACCTAAACACAGGGAACAGAGGAAACCCAACAGAGGGCAAGTGAGCCAGACAGTGACCATTTCAGAGAGCACTGACTTTTGCTTAATGCTGCTCTGGGACAGATGAAGCAGCAAGACAGTCGCTGTGTGGACATATGCAAGGCCACCCAGCATCAATGTTAGGAGCTAGGTGCCTGCCTGGGAAGTGCGGAGGGTGTAATGGTAAATCCAAAGGCACATGTTCTTGTTATTGAAAGACTTCAGAGAGAAGCCACCAGGATAAGAAACCAGTCTCCTAATCAGAGACCATGTGGCTGAAGGTTGAATGAAATTACAGGAGACCATTTGGAACAATGATGGCATTCTGTGAATAATTTTTTGACGGATTTAACCTTCACGTGAGTAATAAAACTGCGCTGTAGGTCATTAGAAAAACTACTCCCATCATTTGCTCATAATGACGTAACTGGAGGAAGTAACTGTGTCACAGGATTTCCTGAAGGATGGATGCTCTGAGGCTCTAAGAGGAAGGCAGATGAGACAACAGGGTCTGCAGAGGAACACATGAGAGCATGATCCAGTGGGCCACAATGTCTGGCTCTGTGGGCACTGCTGGAGTTGACTAAGTATGTAAATTGGCCTGTTGTTAGGCTAACAGGCAGAGGCAGTGTGCGGTGGACTTACACCCCTGTGTGCATGTGTGTCAAGAGGGAGATGATGACATTCAACAGTCTGCAGTGGTTCTTCAGGTCTGTCCTCTCTTACTGGCAAATTTGTGTCCTGGTGTCAGCCACTTAGACATGCACGTAATTTAGAACTGTGATTAAATTTTTTGGCTGAGGCTTTTAACATCATTTAAAATAACAGAATCATACAAAAACACGCAGGAGGTCATGCAGACCACTCCTTGTCCCATGGTAGGCTAATTGCACCAGAGTCATTTATGATGGTGTTAAATATTATATCCCTAAAGCTTTCCAACGGTGTAAGGTCACAGTATCCTTAGGGAATTGTTTCCTCTGTTTTACTCTCCCACTGCTGTAAAGGTGGTGAGAATTTTGTTCATCATATCTGATTTGAATATTTCTTTCTGGAATTTAAAACATGGTTGCAGGTGCTTTTATCCACATATGGGCACTGAAAACAAACCCACTCTCATTTATGGACTGCTCCCTAACACTTACAAAAAAAGATAACTGAGTTGGAGACATCCTTGCCATAGAAGGAAATCAGTAGGGAAACCAAGCTTCCTCCAGCAGCACTGGGCTGACATAGAAACCAGAGATAGCTGAGTAAGGAGATCAGCATGAAACACCCAGATTATACAAATGAATAGGCTGAAACAATGCAGGACTTAGCAGCTCTCTGACAAATACCGGTGTCTAAGGGACAGCTGGATGCATCAAACTTGTAATGGGGGTCAGAGAACTGAGAGGAGGGATGTGACAATCAGGGGGATTAGCCCAATTCAAGGAATCTGAACTTTGGACTAAGAGTAGTTTAGGGCAAGAAAATGGGAGTAAAAATGCTTAATAGGGTGCTTTGGGAAGAGGGACTATTTCATTTTACAAGACTCAAGGCAAATTCAGGATCCCTAAGTGGTGTTAGACACAGATCTGAGGTGTCTCCTACAAAAAATCGTCTGTGGGACATCTATTTATGCACAATAACTGTGGGTAAATGTTGGCCATTGTTTATTTTGCTGTGCAGGATGAGGGAATATGGATCTTCTGGCAGCAAGGGGAGGAGGTGTGAGGTTGTGGGGTGGCCCAGCTCTGCATGTGTCATGGCTCCAGTATTCCCAAAGAGGCACTTGTCTTGGGGAGTGAAGGGGCCAAGCTGAAGCAGGAGCATGGTGACTTTTTGGCGGGTGCGAACAGAGATGTACAGTGCTCCTGTCTCGGGGCCTTGGTTGAGTCTCAGAGACTCTGATCGCTAGCAGGAACTCACTGAGGAGAAGGAGGCAGGGAAATCACAAACTCATCACTGATTCTCTTTCTTTTCTGCAACCCATCCCCAGCACTAACCATATTTGAAAATACAGCTTCCCGGCTTCTTTTACAATGGTTTCAAAAAACAACCCTAGCTCTAGAGAGAATTATTTTGCCAGCCCTATTTTTCCCTGGCTTTGAGTTTGCCATTGACGTTAATTAGGACTTCCTGAGCCTCGTTAGCCTGGTGTTTTCCTTTGTTACTGAGAACAGCGAAGGTGACCTTGCTTGCTAGGTGGATTTTCTCAGCTCTGACAGTCTAATCATTAATGTCTTAGGAACAGAGGTAGGGATCTTACACAGGAAACTTGAGAAGAGCTATAAAAACATCATGTAGACAGCTGTCAGTGTCAGCTGGCATAGCTCCCATAATTCAAAAGTAGAGGTGTTTCTGATAAGTCATCCCGGTCTCAGACAACACATGCTGTTCAGCATGTATTTTTGTTGCATAATAATACAACAAATACCTACGTGTGTAAGTTCAGTTGCAAGTGGTTGAACTGGGTATCCTGAAAGTAATAACCAGCATTTGATAATCTCCATTTTATCATCCAGAAAAGGGGAACAGTGATCAGCACACTGATATATGGTGATCTATTTTTGAATGATGGCTTACAGCATAGCTTAAGTTATTTTAGTGGATTCAGTCTAATCCCCACCTGTACAGTCATGAAATTGTAGAATCATTGACAACTGTAAGTAGGAAGGGACTTACGGAGGTCATGTATTCCAATTCCTTTCTCAAAGAAGGTTCAACCAGAGCAGGTTGCTCAGGGTCATGCCCAGTCAAGTTCTGAGTATCTCCAAGGATGGAGATGACACTACCTTGCTGGGCAACCTGGTCAATATTTGACCAGCCTCATGACAAAAAAACCCACCACCAGCATGCTTAAAATATGAGTGACAATCCTGAAAGAGGAGAAACCCAGGTAGGGAATAATTGAGTTCTGTCTCTCAATAACGGGCAGCACCAGAAGAGCTGTGTGGATAAGTATGTTTCAAGCTGCTGTGATTGGTCTCACCTTCATAAGCTTTACATACACTAAGATTAAAAGAAGTATATAAACACAGGAAAACACCATATTTGCCCGCATCAAAAATAGCCTTTTTTTAACAGAGACTGTGAAAACAACATTTGTAATCTTTAAGTGTCATCTGTCACATGAAGCAAGAGTTTGACAACAGAGGAGTCGTCACAAAGCATTCACATTGCGAAGGCACAGATGCTGTAGCAGAGCCAGCTGCACTAGTACCAGCCTTGACTTCTGGAAAAGGCAAACTGGGAGCTGCTGCTTTCCACCAGCAAGCACAGAAGGGTCGATTCTGTTCCTGACCCATTTGAATTACACACTTCAACATTTCTACCTCAGATTTCTAAACAACCATATCCAGTGGGGTCCTGATCCTAGCAGGTACTTCTGATGGTTACTGAAGAATGACAAACACAGCTTGCAGATTTGCCACTAGCAGCTGCCACAAGCTACTGAAAAAGGCGGAATATTAAGGCTACACAAACCCAAAGCTGAGCTAGGAATATAAATGAAACACATGTTGCTGAACATGCTGCCTAACGTCAGAAACACGAGACAACAGCAGAAAGCCATGCAATGTATTTTGGCAGAAGCGCGCAAACATTTCACAGCTTGTCCCCTGAATGCCATGCTCACACTTACGTTAGTCTGTGTCATACTACCTTAACTTGTTTTAAGCATTTCCATCATCTGTGAGGTAGGGAGACAAAAACAGAATAGTTAAGGTATAATCAAATGAGATCCTGCACATCACAGTATAATTCGTAAACAATCTCATTGTCGGCAGTAGTGTGAAGAGTGTGAATGGTTTCTGCCTCAGTTTATCCAGACAGAGAACTTTCTGAAAGCCAGGTGAGTGATGCAATGGATTATTAAGGAGGTAGATGAAAAAACCAGAATTGACAGAGGAGAAATAGTGACAGAACATAAATGAACACATAAACAAGTGAAGAATTTTTGTGTCAGTAAGATTCCTTTTTCTTGCTGTCATGTCAGGATGAAAGCACCCAGTAACACCTTTTGATCAGTGGGCAATTTTAAACACTGTGTTTATCTATCTACTTTAAAAAAAATCTGAATGAAGATGCAAAATTAAAAAACAAATACCTACAAATCATTACAATGAATTAGATCAAAGATAAAACTGTACCAGTTATCATCTCAGTATGTACAGATCTACAGAAGTCTTTCTGCTAGGGGAGAAATTGCAGTAATAAATTAAAAATTGTACATCTAGATCTTGTTGATACACTGCTCATCATTTTTTATTATACTTCCAAAATCACAGGTAGCATTTGAAAGATCCAGCCTACCAAATCCTTATATGCACAAAGTTTCCTGATGGCTGAGATTTTAAGGTTAGCCATACATTGTGCTTTTAATTACGCACCCACAGAAGACTGCTCTGGTGAGATCTTGTGCCCATGATGCCTGGAGAAAGCCCAGGGGAACTTAACAATACTTTGGATTTCAAAGTATTTTCAATCATCTACTGAATCATGCAATTTATTGTGAATTTACAGTACTATGTATCGTGTATAAACCTTTCATATCTGATGAGGACAGATACTAAGTCATCCAGAAGCTGAAGGATTTTTATCAAGAAAAGGAGTGTACTTCCACATCTACACATTACACTACTTGAACAGCTAAAAATCCATAACAAGATGGAGGAAACAAGATTACCTCCTGAGAAAGTGGCAGAGTAATCAATTGGCCTAAACTTCTGCTATTCAAGAGGAGCCTCAAAGGAGATGCTAAAATATATAGAATTTGAGACACTATCTTAAAGCAGTAATTTCTTAACTAAGAACACAGAACAATGGTTCCATTATCAGTTGAAAACTGTTTTGAAAAGAATTTAAGGACTTTAATGTGGATTTGACATATAAATCACAAACAGTCAAAATATCATCAGAGTTTTATTTTATAGCTGGGTCTAATGCAGAAGAGCTGCAAAAAACAGCAGAGAAATGAGACACAGCTGGAAATATCTAACTGCATTGATTACGTGATTGGCATGTCCCTGGTGAAAATAATCAATATATTAACTTTTCTGAAGAGTCACAGTAGGCAGTAAGAAAAAAAAAAAAGTTTGTGTATATGTGCATATACTTTTTTTTGGAAAAAGAATTTGTTTGATTTCTGTGTTTCTTCAGAGCTGTGACTGTTTTGTAATACTGGTACTGGAGTGGCTCCATTGGCTTGTCTCCATCACTATTTCAGCAACAAAACATGGAACGGATAGAGGTGCTCAAGGATACGCACCCTGGATGAGTACTGAGATATAAAGCAAAGCAATTGTCTCATTTACAATGTTGGAAAAAAGTGAGGTAAAATAGCTTCTTAAACAAGTGATGGTGATTTTACTTCACTGCTATTTTATTTTGATCCTTCTGCATTGCGAGAGCAAACGGTCAGGAATTTGTAGCGATGTAATCATACTTGGCTCTCTGTCTCCCTTCGGCACATCCTGGTTAAGTCAAACTGATGCTGTTTTGTGCAAATTAGTTGGCAGTTTCACAATTCAGAAGGACTACACCAATTGGATACGCCTGGGAAATAATGACCCTAGGAAAACAGATTCCTTATTCAAGCGCTGACAAAGGCTCCCAAGCACCCCATGCTCTGCCATTCATCAGACACACGAGCTTTCCCCAGGACTGCCCAAGGATGTCCCTGCCTGTCCAGCCCTGAAGGACACATAGTCTGTGCCACTGCCTGAGGACATGGGAATGTGCAGTCCCTTCCCTAGATGCCATGGAGAAGACTCAGAGGAGCTTGGGCACTTATTGCCTGTCCCATGGGCCTTGGTTTAGGCTCACCATCCCCACGGAGGTGAAGGCTTAGTTATCATCCAGTTAGCATGGAAGTAGAGTCAATCTCATTGCTCAAGTATCCCGGGGAATCTGCACAGGTTTATTGTTCTGGGCAACATCTCCTCTCTGCAGGAGACACTCCTACCATCCTCTTAGTTAAAGGCTTATTTAAGTCATTTTTCTCCTCCATACATACATATTATGTAGCCACAGTAGGAATCATTTCTGGCACTTCACTGGTTAATAAACAACATTTTCCTTTAGTTGAAGGTAAAACTCCTGTCTACCCTTGAGTTCCTCCTTGGCACTTTCATTGGGGGATGTCCCTTTCACTGAGCCTGTCTTTCTGCAACAGTCTGGACTTCAAAATACACATGCAATATAGATTTCTAAGCAGGTTAAGTGTATATAGCATGCCTGTCTCCTGAACAAGTCCAGCCACAGGAACGACCCAGCACTTGTGGTGCCCTGGGAAGACTGATCCCCAACTCCTTTCCTTCATTAAACTGTGATGACGCGTGTGAGATACTGGCAGGCTTGTGGCCATCTGGGGATGTGCCCGCATCCTTGTTTTTATAAGAACATTACTGAAGTGAATTTCCCAGTTACTGTGCTTGTTCCAGCTGCTAATGGGTAACTCTGGGGCCAAGCAGGAGCTCAGCCGGAATAACGTCCTCTCTCCACCATACCACTGGCACGGACATCAGGCTCCCAGCACAAGCGGTTTCATCCCACACTGCTGCTCCTATTGCTAATGTAGACATTGCCTGACTGAATCCTGCTGACTTGATTGATTCTATTTAAATCAATGTGATTGTCTGTATGAAAGAAGTTGATAGATCTGGCTCTAAGTGGCATTTACTCCACCATGCTATTTGGCATATAAATCAGCTGTTTGGGGCAGTGGTAACTGTTTTGTTACCACTGTGAATTAAGGAAAAATCCATTAAAGTCAATAAAGAAAGTACATACTTACAGTGGAATAACTGATATTAGCACTTGACTGGTCTTATTTAGAGCAGCCTTGCTCTAGAGGTAGTTTAAAGAGATTCTTCTGTCTTTTGGGATCCTTGAAGTAATCAAGTTCATTATAATCCCTTTCTTCCAAAATATTGTATACATGTATGAATTATGCATTTGGTTACATAGTTGTAAATCTGCATATGGCTGTTTGTACCCAGTGATAAAATATTCTTTTAGCTTTTTTAACGTTTACAGTTAAATTCTCCATGATGTACATCGCAAATAGTAATTTACAGCTAGAAATATTGATGACATCTTGCCTATGGCAATGAACAGGTTTTAATACAACAATAAAGCATGCCCCTTTTTCTTAATTAGCCTTCATTGATTAAACATGCAGATTATTTACAAAAAGCCTAACTCCATGGAAAGGAAGAATAACTAATGCAATGGCTGTATTCCCAGGATCACACGCAATTCATCTTTACTAAGCTAGCTGAGCCTCTATAATCTCAAGGCATTTATGAAATAATAAGGAGAAAGCTTTAGGTTAAGCATATTTAGTATAAAAAGTATTTGTTTAATTTGTTTCTTAAGATGAAATTCTCCTATTCTTGAGGGAAAACGAAAGCGCTCGATGAGTTAAAACCATAGACATCTTGCAGTAAGATGTAAGAAGCCTTGTCAGGTCACTAATGGAAACAATCTTTACGATGCTGAGATTTTGTAACTTACAATTAAACTTCACAGTCCAGCCCCTGTAACCTGTATCATCCTCACATGCCCTGTTTTACACATCACAGCAATTAGTGAAGCATACAGTACACATTTAGGTGAAGGCTTTCTGTCAGGAGCTGATGATGAAGTGACTCAGCAAGGCATCAGAAGGCATTTGCTTGTGCTAAGGCTTTGTACACCTCTGCGGGGGCCGAACCTGTCAGATTAATACAAGAGGCTATTTTTGTAACACCCAAAAAGTTTCTGCTGTACATCAAAGTACACTAGCTCCTTATTTTAGATGACAGCAACTCTTACATTTGTCTTCAACAATACAGTCTTCAGCAATTTTTTGGTATGTACATCTCCAAAAAGAAACCTTCCTGTGAAACATTTTGTAGAAGGAGGGCTTCCAAACTGAGATCATCAGAGACATTTTCATCTAGAACTTCAAGCGCTCCAGTAAATTTATAGCCCATACACCAAAGGTAAGTAGCAGTCGTGGCGACAGGCTACCTGGGTATTGGGGAGTACTCTGAGCATGTAATCTGGGACAACATGAACATCTGGATTCGTGCCCTGCTCTTCTGCTGAGCTGAGGTTTGGCCCCAGGCAGTGCCGAGAGCCTCTTGAGAGGCTGTGCTCTTCAGCCGATCTGCTCTTTTATTTACTGTGTATTTTGTCCCAGAAACAGAAATCTCACCTTCCTTCCTATACACGCAGTTGTTTCCATTCTTGAAACTAACTTGCCTGAAAGCTGCTGTTTTCCCTGCAGGCACTGATGCTGGATCACATGAATGTGGCACATACAGCCTGCCACAAGCAGAGGGGTTGTGTGTTACTTTTCCCTGGCTGCTCTTAAATCTGTCCATGGTGTTTGGGGATTTAGTCTGAGCCTGTGAGCCGAGCATTTCACTCTGGCCTGTGTCTCTTTCCCTGTCCCTGAGCTAATGGGATCCTGACTACAAAAGTGTGAAGCAGTGGAAGATATGAGGCCCCAGATGTGTCCCCAAGGTCAGAATCAAGAACTTAAAGTAAGTTCTAGGGAGAGAATGGAAATTACCACTGAAGCCAGGTAACTTCTCCAGAAGTGTCATCATTAACACTTGGCTTTCACAATGCTCTTCATTTGTGTACATCTCAGAAGGATATTGTCAAAGAGGTTGCTGTTACTAACTCTAATGGCACAGTGAAGTGACTTGGAAAAGGTGATACCCAGAGCCAACAAAGGCACTGAAACTGGAGTGGGCTTTTCTGAGTCATGGCCTGACTCAGCTCTCTTTGCTCCTGTTGCTCCGATGCCACTGTTGCTGCCCCCGCTCCTCGTTTGCTGTTGCCCTTCTGCGGTCTCCTGTCAGCTGCCCATCTCTGCTCACCAAAGCACTTACCAAAGTGCCTTAGCTGGCATGTGCTCCCAGGTCCCACTTGGCAAAATGTAGCTACATCTGCACTTTTCTAAATGGGGATGTATTAATTGCATGCTTAAAAGCTTTGCTGGATGGAGATCTGCACTCAAGAGCCAGACCCACCTTCATTGCTGGAGCCTGCAAGGAGGAGGAGAAGACATTTCTCTACTTTTCACATGCTGACTGGGAAAGGGCTAAGGGAGAGGAGCAGAGAGAGCCCTGACTTGGTTTCTGCAGTGCACTGCTGTCAGCAAAGCACTGAGCAGGCAGGGTCTGAGCACCTGCCCAGATCCCAGAGCACCCTGGGAGGAGCCAATAGCAAGGCTGAGCTGAGAAGTGTACCACATCTTAGTAGTTCTGTCATATTTTTTAATAAAAACATTTGGAGAAAAGGTTTCCCCATTGACTTTTGAAAAAATAAACACCTAAAAACCAAACATTTTTTTTAATGCAGGCAGCTATTAACAGTAGTGGTAATATTAGTTTTATACTAGGATAACCAGTAGTTATATTAATAATTGCCCATATAAAAAGCATTGTTGGGTTTTTAGTAGGAATTGAGTATTAGTAATAATAATACTTTCATTTGAGTAGCTCTTTTGTGTGCAAAACATGGCATTGATGGTATCTAAGTCACACAATGCAGAGATGCTGGAACTTCTATTAACTAAGCTATTTAAAAGCACCATGTTGTGCCTGTTATTATAAGAACACAGCATTTAACACCCTATTTAAAAGAAACCCAGTTCTTCTTACATCTTTTCCTGACTGAAGCTTATTTCCATTGTTTTCTCAGAGAAGCAACAAAGTTTGGACTTAATCTATTTAATCACACCTTCAATTTTCATCCCTTTATGTTATTATCGTCAATGCATGATTTTTAAAAGATCTGTTCCTGAAGTTATTTCACCCATGAAAAGGTTTGGTTTTGCTTCTGAGGTGCATGTCTTATATAGTAAACTTCTCTGTAGTATAATGGACAAAGATTTCTTTGCTGAATCACTACAGTCAACAGGAATCTCAGTACTTATCTCTACGGCAGTTGGGTGAGGTCTCTTTTAGTTTCTTTCCCTTTTAAGTTGCTGCTTTTATTTTGGGTGTCCCTAGACTCTGAGCACAGCAGTGTGAGCTGAGGGTTCTCACCATGGCAGCTGTAGGAATCATTGATTTTTTTTTGGTTCAGCAGCAGAAACAGAAAAAAAAAAAAAAGATTTCTGTCAACCTTTTGAAATGAAATTAATTTCAGATCAGCAAAATACATGATTTGAGGGACATGTTATAAAAGTAGAGGAAAAAAAGCCTGGCATCACAAAGTGGCTGAATAGGGTACGGCAGCTATTCTTCCCTGACCTGGTGTTCAAAGGAAAGACGTTCACTGGGGTCAAAACCACAGTCTGCTACACAGAGAGATTTGAGCCAAAGCCCTTCTTTTACTAGAGATGTTTTCCAGCTCCAGCCAGAGGTCACCTGAAAGAAGATGTTCTCCAGCTCTCCTGCTGTGACTATTTTACATTTCATTGCAACTGTACAAATGCTCAGCAGTTGAGCAGAGACACAGCACCATCGGATTGCAGCTTAGTGGCAATAGCCAGTGAAGCCATTTACACCAAACTAAATCATACTGAAAGAACAGATTTCAGAAACATTCCCCAGAACTTCCTTTCAGTGTGATGGACGAGCAGCAGTGGTGGCTCCTCTCTCCCGGGCAAGGGAGGGTTAGAGCCACTATTGCTGAATTTGACCCAAATTCATCAAGAATTGTTATGACCCCAAACTACATTTTTAAATTAATAAAAAACCTAAAAATGCTGTTTCTAAATGCTGTTCACCCCTTCTGAACATCAATCTGCACACTAAAATCACAGTTTTTGTGACAGAGCTCACCACGCATGCCTGTGAGCTCTACCTGCACACATAGGAGGGCTGCTGGTGAATCCTTGTGAATCCTTCAGTTCCACCAACATGGTGGTCAAGACAATATCAAGATTTCAGCTGACCCCCTTCAACCTCCTGGTCTCTCTGTCTACCAGCCCCAACCTGGAGGATCTGCACATTGATACTATTTCACTAATCTCACAGGTTTAGGATAGAAAGTCCCAAGGCTGTATGTCAGCTCTCTCGTACGCATTATTATTTTTGCATCTAAATCTTCTTTAAATATTGGGCAGACTCTTTTCATAGCTGAGTAGTCATTTCAGTAAGTGTGGCAGTTGATTTACAGTTTGTACTGTGTACACTTTCTGTACTGAAGCATAAAATTGAAAAGCTTATGTCAAATTCATTCATACATGGACACGCTCAAGAACAAATTAATTTTAAAGCACTCAGAGGGTATATAATGTTTCTATGTCATGCTTTACAAATCTATAAAGTAATTTATAACATAAAGTCTACTTTATAAGAGAGCTGCAGTAGAACAGATAACAGAGTGATTTCAATCTAAAATATCCCAGTGCTATACTTCCCCAGATATCTGCAATTCAGATCTGATAGGAACCATGAGTAATCACTTTCTAAAGCAAAATTATTATACAAGAAAAGGCTCTCAGTGCAATGTCCTCTTACAAAACCAGCCTATTCTAGGACAAATTAAGTTTTCTAACCATCAGTATGCAGCATACTAGATAAGGGGTCAGATTCGGATCTCAAACTAGTACAAATTGGGAATCACAGTCATGCAGGATCAGGATAAACTCATTTAGATGAATACTGGATAAATGCTGTGTGTAACTGTAATAGTAGGGGCATTGTAATTAACTTCAAGAGAGTTTCCACACCACGACAACAGATGTCCTCAAGCCGATGTTACTGTTGAGGTCCTTCTCTTCTGGATGGCACGGCCCGTAGAGGGCACACCTGCACAGGACGTGTCTTCCTTGTGCCATCCAAGCACAGGTTCCTTGAACATCCTTCCAGTGCTTTGTGTTTTGGAGGGTCACCAGCTTCTTTCTGCTTTCTACGGCAGGAGCTGGGAATTGCCAACGCTGCTTGGCACCAACCTCTTGCTGCATCGGACTAGGGGACTCAGAAACCAAGAGAGAAGCCCCTCTCTGATCACAGCCAAGATCCTTCTCTACCTGTTGCAACATCATGCCTGTAAATTCCCCCACACTGAGCACTTATCATTAGCAAATGCAGTAGGCAATCATCAGAAACATTCAAAGACAAGCAGTCACCCAAATTCAGCCCTGGGGTGAGCAGCTACATCTCCCCTGAAATTGCAGGCTGGCATGGACAGGAACGATGCTGAGTCTAAGGAGCTGGCTCCAGCCAGCTGGTGTCACAGCTACTCCTGCTCCCTCCTGGCATCCTTGTGTCTGCATTTTTTTTCCGGAGGCATTCCTGCTCTCTCTGCAAGCAGCAATTTAATATATTAGCAGTACAAGGAGTAAAATATGCAGCAATGGCTGTGAATTGCTGCCATGCTCCTCTTGCCACTATTCATCCCACTTGGCATGTATGTGGCACCTGGGTAGCTAACTCTGTAATCTGGACACACACATAGTGCGTTCTCTCATCTCCTCAGGAGAAACAGAGACATAATCAGAATTTAGAGTGACTTCTAAAAGGTGCATATTTCAAAGGTAAAATTGCGACATAAAGCATTCAGAGAAACTATAAACCAAGTACCACCTGTGTGCAGAAGGGGGAAGGAAAATATAATTCTTTGTAACAGCTAGTGGTTGCAGACAAAAGGGTCTAACTCAAAGCAGCTGTTCCTACTCCTCGCATCAGAGGGAGGAAGCCCTAGTTGCAGTCCCCCCATGCAGTGAACTTTGAGATATTTATAAAAAGTAGAACAGCTTCCACAGTGCAGGGCAATAAAAGTCACCCCAGCACAGTTGGGTAGGTAACCAGTCAGTACAGCACAGCCACAGCGACCTGGGAAAAAACCCTGGCTGTGGGGAGACGGGATCGTCCTTCAACACAGACATGCAGGCCAGGGGGTCCCCATGGGGCTGGGTGGATGGAAGAGCTGAGCCTTACCCTTGTCTTCTGCTGAATGCTGGGACTAAGCTTCTCAAAAATAGCTAATGGCACTGGGTGCATTAAACTTCTCAGCATAGGAGTTTGTTTTGTTGAACATTCTCTTTTTGAAAGTCAGTTCAAACTGGGTCCCCCAAAAGTCCCTCTGAAAAGGTCAACGATTGCCAGTCTCCTATACCGCATTTCTTCCTCACAGCCTCACAGCCGCCACGTTGCTGACACATGTGGGGGAAGAAAAGTCCTTATTCCAGCAGGAAAGGCTGAAAAAGGAAGGACTATTAGTCTGAAATTCTGCAACGAAAGAGGAAGATTTCAAAGGAACCCAAAGAAAACTTGCATTCAGCTCAATGGGAATGCCTTAGGTATAGACTTCACCTATTTCTTGGCAGAAAGCCAGTTAGTTCTTCAAACTTAACAACTGCTTTAAACAAAGGAACTCCTAAAATTTGCTTTATCATCAGAAGGCAATGGCTGACAGCCAGGAAACACAAGAAGCAGTGGGGTGCTGGAGGAGCCCTCCCCAGCCCCATTACAGCCACTGCTCCACTGCAGTGGAGAGGCAGCTGTACCAAGTGTTCTGCTTCGTGCTGTGCTGTTTGCCGAGTGCTTTGCACACTCCTGTTTGCAGTTGCTAATAAATACCTCCAATGTTAATCATTTGCACCGGAATCTTCTGTGACTTCTTTCTGCCTCAGGTTGCACTTTTTTCTTCAGAGTTTCAGCACAGCAGTTCAGCAGTTTTTGAGAACCTGTATCATTGCCTAAGGAGTTCCTGACTCTGAGAGGAGACAAAATTCATCAGCTTTCCTGTGGCTGTCACACTAGTACTGAAATATTAAATAAACAGTATTTGGATTGAGTTTTTCTGGATTCTGATTGGGAAAATCAGTTATAAAAACCTTGACAATCAGATGTCAGTGTACGCCTATACCACCATTGCTGTCTGTGCAGAGCACTCCAGGGCTGTTAGATTAACAAAGTGGTGACAGTGTGAAGACATGATGCTGCAGCATCAACCTTTTAGGGTCTAACCCTCCTCGAGCATTCACAAAGCAGGATGTAGGTAGGCAGTTTGCACCATGAGGGGAGAGATGTGTTCCTAAGCTTGGGATCCAGGAAAACCAATACAATGCAGACAGGCCATCTTGCTCAACGATAGAAAATGTAAAGGCCAGGATGCATTTGAAATGAAAGTCTGCTCAGCTCTGCATAAAACACAGAGGAAATATTCGGCTTTTCCTGGTTAGTGGAGAGCTTCTTCTACTCAAGAGCTTTTCTATGGACCCCTGCTGTTTCCTTCCCTTGTATTCCAGGAAGACAGTTACTGTTTGTCCTCCCTTCTACTGTACTAAATCTTCCCTGGTGGTTGTCAAGATGAAAAGTCTGCCAGGACTTCTCACAGCTCCCCTGGAGACCTCTGGAGGGACAGGAGGGGACAAAGCCTTGGTCCCTGGCTGTGGTACCTGTTTCTAGCCGAGGCTGCCTCCTTTGGCCATGTGCATCTTCAGATTTGCAGTGTGCTGTCTAGGATTTTCGGCAGAAGGGAATGTTCCCTGGAGATCACCAAGTCTCCTGTCCATACCTAAATAAAAGTCTCCTACAGTTAGGTCCTCTCTCTGTGTGGGCAAGAGAATTATCGAGTAAATGGCTGTGTAAATGCCAGAAAAATGCTGATTAGCAAATTATATTTGTTTGTCTCTAACACTGTCATCACTTTCTCAGTGAATTGATGTGGAGGGGTTTCTCTCTTGAACTGGCTCTTTAATTGCTCTGCTAACGAGGCAGGTAGGGCGCCAGAGTAAATAAGCACTCGCAGAGCTCTGCGATTATGGCTGGAGATTGCCTCCAGCTGCCAAACTAACACAGTGAGAGTGAAGCCTGCAGCATAGACAAACGTTTTGCTACTGCCCCAGATTTCAGATTAGCTTACAAAAAATGTGGACTTATGCAGTGTATATGGAATATAAAAGACCTTCTAAGGTGTTTTACTTGATATTGCAGGGCAATATGTAGGTTTAATAAAGCACATAGGAAACAAAAACAAAGATCTGCTTTTCCTGAGCACATTGGACAATAAACCATCATCATTAAACAGGGGTGTTCCTAGTAGGGTTGTATAGAGGTTGTTCCTAGACTTAAAACTGCTCATCAGCAGTGCAGATGCTACATTAGATCATGGCTGATAAAATCTGTAGCTTGCACAAGAATCAATGTTATGTTTAAATAATGAAGGCAGCAATACGAGACCTGTTGCTTTGTCAGACAAATCCACTGTTTTTATATACAGCCAAATACAGAGTTAATCTCCACAGAAAAAGAAATAGCAGCTGCTCTAGTTAAGTGCAATTTTTTCTCTAAAGGATTTAGAGGCCAAACAAGAGGCCAAAAACTCAAGTCCTCTAATAACTAAGAAGGCTAATGAAACCTTGGCTGGTTAAACAGGGGATGCTGAGGCAGGAGCTGAGGCTGACAGTGCTATCTGCAGCATCCAGTGAGGATGCTGAAAAACTGCGAAAGAGGCAGACAAGAACTGCAAAAGTGGGCCAAGGCCTAGAGAAGGCCCTAATGGGCCTAATGGGGAGAGAGAGGTTTAAAAAGCGCTGTCTGTCTAGCTTATAAAAAAAGAAGATTGAGAAGTCTTGATTACAGTGAATAACTCTTCATGGGGAGAAATGAGCTCTTTAATCTGGTGCAAAAGGATGAATGGTTAAAAGCTGAATCCAGATATATTTGAAGTGGAAATTAGGCAAAACATGTTAATAGTGAGGGTTGGAAACAAGCTGCTGAGTGAAAAAAAGGAGCCCGCAGTGCTTGATGAAGATGTCTCAATGCTTTTCTGAGCGACAATTTTCTTGTATACATGCTACGTTTCAGTCCATGCCAATATGGGCACAACTGGGTGATTTAAAGAGTTGTGATAAAATCTAGTTGTGTCTTCCAGCTTCAAGCTCTGGGACCCTGTATGAGCTATTTGGAGATGTACAGAGGTGTGCATGCCAGCTGGGAGTTTTGCAGGGTGAGGAGGACCCTGTTTGCTCTTTCTCCCCTTCCATCAGGATAGTTATGCCAGGAACCAGTGCTGGCATTTAGTCCTAAAAGCCTGGCTGTCTGTATTTCCAAAATACCTTGCAGGACAATGAACCCCTTGCTTGTCTGTCCTCATAGAAACTGTTCCTAGAGCAGAGGGGACAGCAGGGCATTGCAGTGGTGGTCACGCTGGCTCCCATCTGTTCCCAGCAGGGTGGGCAACTCGAGGCACCGAGCCAGGCTGACACAACTTCAGGAGGCGTTGCCTTCCTTAGGGAGATTATTAAAGAGAACAACCTGTGTTCTCATTCTGAGAGAGTTTTCTATCTGAAACTCAATACTTTTTCTTCACTGAAATACATATCCTCCCCCTGCTCTATCTCCCCATCTTCTAGAGTTAAACAATTATTTTTTCCCCAGTGGATCACCAACATCCTACAAATACGTATTAGAGAGTTCCACTCTCACTTATGTGGTGACCTTAGCTGTGCATGCTCTCTGTGTGTATCAGTCCTGCAGCCCAGACTAGAAACGCTGTGCTGTGGCTCTGCCTTTGCATTCAGCAAAGGGTTCCCCATATTACTAATTATAATATTCAGTTTGTGGTGGGATTGGACTCGACAGAGCTAAAAGGCTCAAAATAAGATGGGTATGATTTCACCCGTAGCAAAACAATAATCCCCACCTTCTTTGAAGCTGATTGTAGCTACTTTTTAGTCCTTTAAGTTGTCAGTCTTATGACAAGATGCCAGAAAGAATTAACTCCCACACTTGGCTTTGCAACAGGAAGGTGAGTGCGCCATGGAATGATGTTTCAGGCTTTCATCAATTTATCTTTGACAAAATGCATCTCTTCAGCGAGAGGAGATCTAGATTGAGAAAAAAGCCAAGAATGCTGACACCCTATCATGATACTTCTAGACTTTTTTGGGATGGAGAGTCCTTTACTCAGCATTTAAAGAAATTGTCAAAATCTCCATATAGTTACTATAGAAGAGCGAAAGTCTGAACAGTGATAGCAATGGTGGATCAGCCCTGGGAGAAGAGAGACGTGTGGACTGTGGTTGGACTTGCAGTGCCTTGCATTAACCCAGATCACATGTCTGGGACCCTTGAGGATTCAGTACTTGGAAAGAGTAACTTTCTTTCAGGTCATGAATGGTTTCCAAACAGTTACCTCCACTGACAAGCTGCAGATCATAGATTTTCAGCAGGCAGTTGCCTGGTCTCATGATGATATAGTAAGAAATTTAAAATCCTGCTCTCTTCTCAGCCCGTGCTCCTTCCTCCAGGACCCCCCACATATTTTTTTCCTATTACTTTACAGGAAAAGCAGCTTCTGTAGCTGCTCCAGGGATGCAAGAGTTACATTCTTGAGAAATACCATTCATTAATGTGTGGTTAAACACAGTAATATTTCCTTTTTTTTTATTTTTCTTTTTAAGAGGTAGAAAGAGGTAATAAACCATAAAACTAACATGTCAGTAATGTGTTTTCAAAAGGATGGAGAATGAATTATTTGACAGAAAACTGAAAGACTTGATTGCATTCTCTGTTGTGAGCATCTACAAGTTTGGCTATGGTATAATCCATTGAGTTTTTTATTATTTTCCTAATTAAGCAATCAGAATTGAGGTGCAAATTAGACACAAAGTCCACATTTGCCCACAGTTAAAAGCATAGCATTCTGGCTGGTAGAGATGAACATTTAAATCAGCTGATTTAGCAACTATTAAACAAAACCTTGCTAACTTGAACAATAAAGAAATCAATCGAGACATCAGGATAAAATATTTGGAATTGCTAAAGACAAATGGAGAAGTGGGAATGAATGACAATTGCAAAAAAAATCCAAACCCAAACCCCAATGGTTTTCACAGAAAAGAGCCTTCTAGAGCAACCACTCCACAGTAAAGTAGAGGAAAGCAGAACTTATGAAGACATTAATCAAGGTACAAGTGAAAAGAAAATGAGATGCTTGAGGGCACAGAGATGACAGGAAGAATATCTGTGGCAATAAGGGATGATGGAAATCATATAGAGGGAAATACAACAAAGGATACATGAGGGAAGGATGCAAGTGCTGCAGAACACCTACTCTGACAATACAGTCTTTTGCTCTCACTAAAAATGAAAATCAATAAACTCTGTGTAGGAAGAAAAGCTTATTAAATCATTGACTGTCCAAGTAGATATTCCTGTTGGCAAACACATTGCTTTGTGTGATGGATGGACACCAGGGTCAAGAGGTCGTTAACTGAAGTGATCAGGCGTCATAAAATCCAGGTTTGCAAACAGCTGGAGTGGCAGAGGCTCAGTGCAGTTACTGATGTCAGTTCTGTGCAGTGCCAGTTTCACAGAATGACAGAATATGCTGAGATGGAAGGGACCCACAAAGACCATCAAGTCCAATCATTAGCCCTGCACAGGACCATCCCCAAGAGTCGCACCATGTACTTGAGAGTATCATCCAAACACATCTTGAAGTTTGTTTTTGGATCAGTGAGAGGGTTTCAATTGAGGGAAAAGCAGGAGGGACTCTTGCAGCTCTGGCCCAGGGTATGCTGCATCCGTGGGCACCTGAGACTGGCCACACTGCAGCACCTGCCCCTGGAGCAGTGACAGCCGACAGCCACAGTGCTCTGCTCTGGGTCACCAGCGCTGGAGGCTCATGTCCTGACCCTGCTCACCCAACATGTAGCCTGGGGGCACAAGTGGGATGAAACAATAATACCGTAATTCCCTGGGTGAAGACATGCCCTACCCCATCATCAGCAAAGGACTTGTGAACCCTAGAGTCATAAAGGTTTGGCTTGTAAGGGACCTTTCAAAGATCACCTAGTTCAAGCTCACTGCCTTGGGCAGGGACATCTTTCATTAGGTCAGGTTGCTGAAGGTCACCCTTCATTTGGCACATACCAAAGCAAAAAAATGTCTTCTTCGAAGCGACCCTCTGTTTCTCACACTGTCAGGCAGGATGCTGTAGCTTGATGCAGTTTTTGCTCTTCCTGTTGGCTAAATTACTGGTGGGCCCCTTATCCCATTAGCATCAGCTGATTGCTCACCTGTGACCCCAGCCCCATCCCTATCCCTCACCCTCAGCATTACAGACCCCTTTTTCCAAGATGAAACACAGCTCGCTCACTCACCTGTTGAGAGAGAGGGGGGGAGGCAAAGGAAGGGAGCTTTCCATGGAGGGCAGCGGAATGTAAGACTTCAAGAATGTGTGTTCTGTTTATAAATGTGCAGCTGAGCAGACAAATCTGGGGCACAAAGAAACCAAGGTCCTCCAGGAGCAGGTCGCAAGCCCAACGCCCATTCTCCCTTCCTCCATGGCACCTTCTTCTGAACTGAGGTGACAGGACAGTATCCCAAGGGAACTCAAACATGTTTCCAGGTACCTGCAGCCCCCTCACTGAAGGGCCCCGTGCACAGTTTGGTGAAGGTGTGAGATGTGGAGATGTCAGCCATGGAGATGACACTTCCCACAGAGAAGCCCTCCTGTAGCTTCCCTCCTCCCCTGTGTTTCCTTGCCAGTGGAACATACACTGGCAGTAAGATTTCTGTGTCTAACCAAAATGCAGAACATTTTCATTTCATTAAGTACTTTCATGCTTAAATGATGCCTCATTAAGATTTTCTTTCTGGGGTAGATATTTCTCTAGATTTTTAGCATACTAATTACATTTTTTTTCTTTTGGAGGGAAGATGGGCGTGCTCTGCCACTCAGGGCAAGGCTGAGCTCCTGGATGCTCATTTTAGACCAGTGTGGAAGCAGCCTTTGAGGATAGGCTGCAAGTGTCCATAAATCCCCACCACCCCAGCACTGTGTGTTTACTGCTGTGGATTGGGATCTACCCAATTTGACCTTGATAAGCAAAATGCTTTCCTGGCTTTTTTTAGAGTTTTGGACTGGAAAAAGTACAAAGTGTTTTTTTTTAGTTTTCCTGGAATACAAAGTGCTGTATCAGGCTGATGAACACTTGAGGCTACTTCTGCTTCAGTTCAGCCTGAGGAATGACAGGGGATCAAACTAAGCATTAGCCCTTTGGTTATTAAAAATTTATTTTGAGATGTCTTCTCTATCCCAAATTCACTACAAGAAAATCTTGTTGTTTGTTCCCTGCAAATTGGGGAGAATTTTTATGTTCCAATTCATTTTGTCCTGAATGTTCACATATGAGAAAAAAAATCAAAATTATTATGTTAATAATAGAATACACACATAAAGATAACCTTGAAGTGTCTAAACTTTCTGCGGATTCTTCTAGATTGCTGATAACTTTTGTACATGCATGTATTAAAAACAAGAAGAAAAGTTGTAAACTAAATTGGAATGTAAATATTTTTATCTGGAAAAGAAAAATAATTTGTATCAAGAAATCAATCATGATTTGTAAATAGTCTTTGTTTTCCACCAACAACAGTAACCTTTCTATTTGCAAGGAATAAATTTCTAACCTTAAGTAGTTGACACTATTCATATTAGAGCCTAGCAAAACTCTTTCTTCCTCAAGTTATAATTTTCTTTCCTAATAGAAATTAAAGCTTGATTTTATTTTACTGTGCTCACACAGCATAATCGCCTTGATATTATATTTATTTAGCAAGAGAAATGAAAGTTTTAATTTTATTTCTTCTGGAAAAAAGTATATTTGCAGAAAAGAGAAAATCAACAATGCTTATAACAGAGTTGACAGGAACCAACTATGGGGAAAAATGTTTCCACTTACTATTTTTTTAATTTCTTCTGCATTTTTGGCCATGTTTAGAAGCAATGCTGTCTATGATTCATGCATGTGACACACTTACTGAACCCTGAAAACCAGTGAAAAGCAGGTGGTCAGAGGGGGGCTATCTCCTATATGAGCCAGTCTCATCCAATGTCTGCCGTGTGATGCCATGGTTATTTGCTCCAGTACCAAATTTCTACAGGAACATTCAATCATTGAAGCTTTTGACAACAGTGGCATACTGAGAAAACATATCACATGCAATGGAGTGGCTGGGAAACCTTGTTTGAGGAAACCTGTTGAAACCAAACCAAGTTCCAGGCATGCAGTTTGAGGAACTTATTTTCCAAATTTAGCTTTGTAACCAAGATGTACAGAATTTATCCAGAAGTTATTCAGGTGCCAGAACCTTTCAAATTATTTGCCTACTGACACAGGTTAAACCAATTAGGGCTGTATTGAAGTTCCTGAGTTATTAAGTCAAATATATCATGGAGACATTTCCTCTGGAATTTGATCGATGTGATGCCAGGGAGGAAGTCTGCCTTGTAAAGTTACAGGTGGCTTAACTGTTCAGACTTCTATCTGGTCTAGTTAGGGTTAGGGTTAGGCTTAGATATGGAGTATTTAGTAAATGGCATGACCTAAACCTTGAAAAAACTTTACTGGGGCTCTCAGGAACTAAAAAGGGCATGAATCTGGTTTAAATGAGATCAGTGGAATCCCACAGATGTATCTGCTTTGGTTGCAGCCTGGTGCACTGTCACCTTCACAGAGCAAAGGAGTACAGTAAGTCAGTGGACAAAGAAGTTCTTCAGACATTTCCTTTGCAGCAATACTGTATGAAAACAGTTTGAGCTATCAATTCCAGAATGACAGATTAATCTAATTTTGGGGGGAAAGCAGAACTGACACTGATGGATGAACAGGCGGCAGCAGGGGCTGAGAGCGGCCATGGAGCGGGTGTTAATCCTATTGCTGCATCCAGGCTGAGAGAGGACCTCATCCTCCCGCACTGATGACTCAGCAGAGGGCAGATATTTAAGGAAAGGTCTGACTCTGTTTACTTAGAAAACTGACTGTGGGAATTCAGTTTGCATGAGGGATGCAGGATCGAGCCCTTGGTTATGCTGCAAGTGTTACAGCTCCCCTGCTTCCTCTTCTGCCTCTGAGAAAAACCCCACAGCAAACAGGAATCTGCAAACAAAGTGCTGCATTTCTCATTTGAAGACCTGCCACTTGAAACCTTTCATTTTTCAATTTTCTTTGTAACAATATATTATCAGATGTATTTGATGCCTAATTTAACTTGGTTTCCACATGTCATTATGGTTATGAAATGTCTTTGTCTTTCAGTGAGGCACATGCAACTACAAGATCTTGCTCTTTGGCTTAATTTCCAACTATTTGTCACTTTTTTTCTCCCTAAATCCAGGCCAGCCTGCTAAACACACTTAGTAATTTACAGTTTTCACTGCCTATTGCCCTTGCCCAAAAGGCTAACTGTTTTCTTCAGCTCATGGGAAGCCCTGCAGAGAAAAGACTGAAAACTGCAAAGGTCAAGAGGAGTTTCAGATTAAGGTTTATATTGTGCTGTTATTTAAGTAAACAAAAGTAATTTCCAGCAGGAGGGATGAATTTAGATCACACGCAGTGTGTATTTACTGTGGTGAGGTAGAGCTGGAATGGAAGGCTCTTTTCATTGTGAGGCAGGCTGAACAGGAGGGATGCGAGAGAATGTGGAGGAAAATTTACCACAGGATGCTGGGACAGGTAATGAACAGCAGAGACAGCAGGAAAACACCCCATAGCAGAGATTACTGCAGCACACCCTGCCAGAGCAGCTTTTTACATTGGAGCCTGGGGTTACATCTACACCAGTAAATGAAAACAGACCACATTCTCCTCTCTAGTTCTGAGGGCAAGAGGCACAGTACAGCAAGCATTCATCCTTGCCTTCCCTGCCCTGGCTCCCTCCAGTCCCCTCCACCCAAAACGACCTCCTCCCTATGCCTAGTGGCTCTGGGCTATGTTATCTCCCAAACCACATCCCAGACATTGCTATCCAGAGTGAGGAAAATGCACAAACAGCATGTTAACAGCCTGGAGAGCCAGGGACAGCGTTTCAGCCCTTATTCATGTACAGTTCATTAATACAGTTGTAGCCATGGATCGCAAACTAGATGTAGAAGATGTGTCTGTCCTTCTCTTATGGATGATTTGGATGATGTGCAGTTGTAGTTCAATGTCATTTATACTGGAAGGAGGGTTGTAGTGTTTATCAACAGTTTAAAAAACAGGAATTCGATCAAAGCCAGCCCACAAGCCCCCTTTAAAAGTCACTGGATGAAAATAGGTGTATCTACATGGTAGTTCATCTCTAGACCACTGTGGATATCTTTTATCCACTCAGGAATCTCAAATAGCAGTGGGCACTTAAATGTGGGCACCTGATGTGTATCTCATGAAGGACAAATTTACTCAGCACTCAGCTCTCCATTGGCAAGTACTGACTACATCTCCCTGGATACAAGAGCTTAGGTTCAGGTGTCTTCTGGATGTGAGTCCCACCTGAACTGTGCTAGTGGCTGTGTTGCTGTTGGCCATGCTATTGCAGAAGAGACATACTGGGGATGTAAGGCAAAACCAAATGAAGAGATGTCTATGCTGCAGCTATCTGGTAGAGTGACTGCAGCTTGTAATCAAGGATAAATGAGGATAGCTGTGGCCTGTAGGTTACTTAGTGAGGCTTACAGCAGTGGCAGGTGCAATGATATAGGAATCATTCATCTGTATTATCCACATTCAGATGTATTTATTTATGGATACATTTAGCCTGTGCTACTCCTTCTCCATTGCTCTGCCTTTATAAGCTATCCTGAAGCTAACTCTGGCCCTTCTGCCTGGAGTTTGCTTGCATCTCTGCTCAGGTCAAACAGCAACAGAAGCAGAGCTGACCCTGCTGGATGTGTGAAGTGTTGGCCAAGAGAGATACGGCTGTAATCAGGTTGATGGTGTTATGTGCCTGAAACCAGTGTATGGGCTCCATATATACGTCAGACACTGCTGTCTCAGTCTTGCCTGAGCTTAGGGGGGATGTACCATCGTCACTGTAAGAATAATACAGAGTGTCTTCTGAAGTTTATTAAAATGTGATTGAACAGTGAGAAATGAAGAGGAAAAAAGAACAGCTTCTTGAACAGATCAGCCCTGCTGCTCAGTAAAGTAAAAAGTAAAGCCCAGAATGGAGTGGGAGATGCGTACAGGGAGACACCGATAGAGATATTTTAAATAACCATATGGAATGAATGGAGAATGAAACTACAAAATGAACTGCAAACAGAACAAATTTACATGAAGCTGAACAAAACCACGAAAGTTAGACTTACTATCTTTATCTTGTGTGAAGGTTTTATGGTGCCTTAAGGATAAAAAGGAGCTTGAAAGGGTTATATATCTCATGAAACACATCTGCTGAGCTTCTAATGGTTATGCTGTGGGTAGAAGACATTGCTTATCAAAGCCTAAATAATATTCTTGCTTTCACGTATAAACAGGAACCATAAAGTCTGGGAATGGGATTCCCCCAAGCAGGCTCATGCCAGAAAAATACCTACTCATTCACTGCTGACAGGGCTGGGAACCTATGACCAATTCTGCATCAATTATGCTCCTGATCTGCTCTTAATCTATACACAAATCCTGTCAGTGCATGAATACCCCTTAGAGCGTAGACAGAAACAAAGCAAGATACAGACAAACCAAATAATTTATTATTTTCTATGCATTGTGATCATAATGAGACTTATGCAAGTTCCTTAGCAAGGTTTGGGATAAATGAGCTGGTCATATTCCCTTTCACGCTGGAAATGTCCCAGGGCTTAAAATGTTCTCAGGTGAGTTTAGTGCTTACAGAAAATATTATATTGACAGCCCTAAAAAATCAAGTCTTTGCTTCCAAGGAGCAGAAGCATAATCAGTAGAAACAGATTTCTGTACAATTTCTCACTAATAGGCTGCCAGATGCTCTCTGGAAAATGGGGTTTTCCATACAAGACTCAGCTGTGCCTATTGTTACCAGCAGAAGGGGCATCCCCTTGTCTTCATAAGGCCCTCCAGGACTGAGCAAGGTGGCAGCCATGGTCCTCACTGTTGGGCACTCTGATATGGCAGGACAGAGCAGATGTACTTGCACACCCCGTGTTTCTGCTCTGTTGTCTGACAGCCTCCAGCATCCTCCCCTGGTTAGCCTGACTGCAGCAGGGCTGCCACCAGCACCCCAGCCTAGCCTTGGCTCTGTCTCCCGCATCTGTCCTGGTGGCACCAAACCCCCAGGCTGTCTACTTTCTGTGCAGATCTCTTGGTATAGCTCTGCTCTGTACTTTCCCTGCTCTCTGTACATGTTCACAGCTCATCCTACTTAGTCCTAGCCCGTGACAGATAGGGCTGGGTTCAATCCAGTGAATCAGCAGCCTGACTTGCCATGAACCTTTTCCAGGTCCTCAGGGCACCAGATCTGGGCTGTAAATCTTTTGCTGCAGAGCAACCATGCTAGAAGGTGTTACAAAATTCTGCTCCAAGTACATGGAGCACAAAATGGTTATTTTTACATTTCACACTCCTGTTCATCTGAGAGTAAAACAGTACCAAGATGTTTCTCACAAGACCCAATGGGGTCTCATACCATGTGTTTGGCAGGTTTGTTTGCTACCCCTTGATGTTTTTTTTTGTTTGTTAGTTGCCTCAGTGGGTTTAAAAATAATTTAATTGATTCAAATACATTCACAACATTTCTGTAATGGTTTTTAATTGTCTAATTAGTGTAAAGACATATAATCATGTAATTAGCCTGTGTAATTACACCATGTAATAATATTGTAGTGCCGTTATGTACATCCTTTTTAAACACAGTGGGAAAAAAAAGGATGCATTTGACTCCAAAATTGCAAGTGTGAGTCCCAGAGTGTCTGTAAATATTTCCTTACATATATTCCTTGCGCAATCATGGAAATTTAAATACAGGAATATATGCTGTTATAGGACTGCTGGAGAGACACCACTTATTCTTGGAAATCAACTCCATTAGATTGTATGGTACCAACATGAAGTAGTTGTGCACAGGTGGGCATGTCTAAAGGCAGGTGTTGAGGGAGGATGAGGGAATTTAGCTGAAGATGTGATTACAAAGCACACTTAATTCATGCATGGAAGCTCTCATTGCAAAGGATAATGGTGTTTTTATCACGTGGCCTGACTCTCCTTTTCTCATGGAGGAATTGGATGCCGGTCTGATCCAGCTCTCCTTCAGGTCAGTGAAAAAGCTCCCAGTGGCTTTGGCATGGTAGGCTCAACCCACTGCGTGAAAGGCTTTAGGCATCCCTGTACCCAGGGAAAACTGGTGCCTTAATTCTGCTTCCCCCGCCCCTGCTCTGGTAAAGTCAGCCTTACTTTCAAGGGTGCAAGGCACTTGGATTCATGTACTTTTCTAAGACAGGGAAATGTGTCTCAAAAAGAAAGAGTCTGTTGGTGTTAAGTTTCATCAGCTCCCAAGTGGATCAGACAATCTGTTCCATCATGCTGGAAAGTGTTTTACAATTCACAGAATTAAAGTACAATGGGATTAATTACTGACTTGCTTTGAGGAGTTCAGGTGAATGTCTCCAATGTTCATCTACATTTTACTTATTTTAAAAAAAGGATGGTAAATCCACAAATGAGGCAGATGTTGCAGGTTTGTGTGACATCCTTCACCCCCAGCTGTGAAGACAATACTGTACCTGTCGTTGCTTTTGTACAGAATTAATGAAGTTTGAAAACATATCATATCCTCAGTAGTTGACGGACATGTTAATAATGCCTTATTTAGCTTTGCAGAAGTATGATCCAGTTTAATTCACACATTGGCACTGAAGTTAACTACAGCGAATGCAGCGTTTAATGTAAACAAGTGCCAATGCTGGAGGGCTTCTGTGAAGTTACCTTAATGAAAAACCCCTTCTAAACTCAGATGAAATAGCACAACTGGCTAATACTTCCTTTACAATATATACTGCTCACTTCAGGGTGCACCAGTCTTTCCAAAGGGTCCGAGAAACTTTTAAGGTCAGCAAGCTGCCATGTCAATCTTGCTGCCACCAACAAGATGGTTGTTTGACTCTCCCTCTGTCCTCTCCCTCCCGAACCCACAGACTGTGTGCTGTGCAATAACTGTCTGGGTGCCACCGGAGCTGCAGGACACTTCTGTGATCCAATATGATCACTTCCACAACAGGAATGTGTTCACTTTTATTGCTCTGGGAGCTCCAACATGCTGCCCAGCAGCCATGAGGAGGAGCGTGGAGCCTGCACCTGGGGCAGACACTCTAAGAGGGGAAGGCATCTGGATCTCCTTCAGCTAGTGGTGATGAGCTTTTGCATCAACTACTATACATTACACATCACCAGTAGAGTATGCAAAGCATCATACTGTGTCACAACACACTCATTACTAATGGAGATTATATACTCTAATGGAGACCAGAAGTGTGTATACAAAAGACAAATAGACCTATGATCTAATATCCTTATTTTAGTTTACTTATTAGGATGAAAATCTTAGTTTTGTCTTGCTACTGTTAGGAAAAAGCTACTTCTCCTCTCCTCAAAGTGAAAATAATAGTTGCTCAGGCAAAAAGCCATGTTGACACATATCAAAACTGATCAATTTCTAATAATTTCATACTTTTTTATTACTAAAGAAAATGTGGTCAGAATGATACATATTATAATGCTCTTTCAGGCTCTTAAAGACGGAGGTTTCCAGTGCTACTAAAACATTAGCCATGCACACATCTGTCAAGGAAACCCAGGTAAATATATTTGATGGCTCCAGGTATCCACTAAAGCTGCTCTATCACTCCCATCCCCAGCTGGACAGGGGAGAGAAAATATAACAAAAGGCTCATGGGTTGATGTAAGGACAGGGAGAGATCAGTCACCAATTACCATCATGGGTAGAACAGACTTAGGGAAATTAGATTAATTTGTTACCAATCAATTCAGAGTAGGATAGTAAGAAATAAACCCAATCTTAAAACACCTTCACACCCCTTCCCCCCTCCCCCCCTTCTTCCTGGGCTCAGCTTCACTCCTGAATTCTCTACCTCCTCCCCACCAGAGGTGCACTGGGACAGGGAATGGGGCTTGTGGTCAGTTCATCCCATGTCTCTGCCACTCCTTACTCCACAGGGGGAGCACTCCTGACACTCTTCCCCTGCTCCAGCATGGAGTTCTTCCCATGGAAGACAGTCCTTCATGAACTTCTCCAGTGTACGTCCTTCCCACAGGCTGCAGTTCTTTACAAACTGCTCCAGCATGGAGCATGGGTGTCCCTATCCCAGAGGTCCTACCACTATCACTGATGGGCTCAGCCTTGGCCAGCAGCGGGTCCATCTTGGAGCTGGCTGGCATTGGCTTAATTAGACATGGGGGAAGCTTCTGGCAGCTTCTCACAGAAGCCACTCAAGTGACCCCTGCAGACCCCCTGCTACCAAAACCTTGCCACACAAACCCAATATAACGTGGAGATACCTCCTGATGGATAGGGCAACATTTTGTACCTTATTCACTTCCTTTATCATGACAATCTCACAGTCACAGAAAGACTGATCTGCTAAAGACAGAGCTGAACTATCCAGCTCTTGGCCAAAGTGGTCTGGGCAGTAGTGGGGCGATGGTAGATGGTGGTGCTCAACTGCACATTCCAACTCCACCCCTAACTGATCTGGGGGCAGAAACAGCTGCTCCTGGAGAAGCCCAGTCATTTTTCTCCCTGACAAACTGATTTGGACCAAATGCTGACTGGAAAACTGCTGGTGACTTCTGTGGTAATGGGGTTTGATTTCCTCACATTTGCTGTTTGCAGTTCAGCCTGCTTGTTCTCTCTGCTTGTGCCACTCCGAGCTGCTCCGTATTCTGCTCGCTGTTCTTATTTGTTCTGGAATACGGTTTCTAACTTCATGTGGTGTGTTTTCCTGATCAAATATCTGAAATTTTTGGAGAAAGGAGAAAGAAACCCCAGGGATTTCTAACTAACGTGAAGAGAAAACCTGTGTATGATGTGCAACTTTTTTGGTTGGACTTTCTCTTTCCTGGAATTTGCTGTGCGTTAGCTGATCACTGAGATGAATGCTTGTAGCAAACAAAGACTGAGATATCAAGGCAATGGCATGAGTTTTATTTGTATGTATCTATACTGGTGAACGCTTCTTACTGCTGGTCTCCAGCAGTTCACCCAGAACAGTTGCTATGGCAGCTGAAGTTTCCCATGGCAGTCACTCAACATGGACGAGTTCTGCCGAACCCACTGATCGATGAGACACGTTTTCCCTGTGCAATACAGATTCAGGGGTTGCTGCTTGCATAAGTGGAAAAGGAAAAGCCCTGAGCCGACCAGAGTGCAGAGGAGCCTGATACGGCATTAATGAGAGCGTGGCACTAATGAGAGCAGCACTCAGCCCCGGCTGGATTCTGACTGGCAGCCAGGAGCGTGGCAGCCTCCTGCAGAGCTGCTCAGCACCACGAGGAGCAGGTGTCACCTTGTCACTCCAGCAGCACCATCTTCCCATCATATCCTGTCCTGCTTGCTATATATAGACACACCTTACCTCTGTGCTTGCCAGAAAAACACCGGTCAGTTTGAGATGTACAGCCACGCCATGCAGACATGGCCCCTGCAGTTCTTGGCCTTGTTCTTCTGAGCAGGACAAGATTTGTGCTGTTCACTCTTTGGCTTTCCCTTACGCTGTTTGAATAAAACAGCACCTCCTTTCAACTTCCTCAGTTTGATGAGTTATTTTTAACAAATTGTTTTTTACAGTAATACACACTTCCATTGCATCTAACTCAAGAGCAGCTCCAACCATTTCAGAAGTGTTAGTTGAAAAATCCTTACAGAAGATGCTGCAGGTAAGCAAATAGTGCTGGAGCCTCTGCAGAACGGGCAGGAAACTGAGGCACAGAGCAGTTATGTGCTTTGTCCAAAGTCACAGGATTGGAAACAGTGTTTTGACTGCCCACTCCTCCTACTCTAGCTTCAAGGCGAGAACTTATTCCAGCCTCCTTCTTTTCTGCTTTTTGTGTGCTTTTCAGCAAAACCACAGTGCTCATTTTGAATCCAGCCAACTGTAGTTATTCCACCACCAAATTACTTCTCCCTTTCCAGCCCGTAAATGTATTTCTTTTGATTGCAGAGGGCTAGACAAGCTCTCCAAGAGGTGGATTGGGTAGTGATGCTGGGGGACGCTTGGTGTTTCTTCATCACAAAATAACACAACTCAGAGGTCCCTGTGCAGCTGCCTGTGTCTGAAATGGGGGATGCAGCCATGACAGGGGGTTAATTCTCCCCTTGAGCCCATAAATCATGCATGTCAACTGGGTTTCTTAGCTCAGCCAGTACTGCAATAATGCAGCTACAAGATTGTGAAGACCTGAGCCAGGCTCTGCCCTGTGTGGGCTACTGTGGGCTCTGGGATCTGTGCACTGTGTTACATTAGGTGATATACACATAGCCAAAGCTAAAAATATTCAAAATGTTCCTTTCCAAATATAAATAGGGAAATACTAAATTAACAAAGGAAATGTCTATGCTGGTGACTGTGTGGGAAAGAGTGCATGTTCAATGGAAGATGCGTTCCCAACCAGCTTCTCCCCAGAGTTCAGCCCACTGGTTGGCCCATTATCTATCAAGTTGTACCAGGGAAGGTTTGGATTGGGTATTAGGAAAAACTTCTTCACGGAAAAGGTTGTGAAGTATTGGAACAGTCTGTCCAAGGAAGTGGTTGAATCACCATCCCCGGAGGTATTTAGCAGATGTGTAGGTGTGGCACTTGGGAGCATGGTTTAGTGGTGGACTTGGCAGTGCTGGGTTAATGGTTGGACTCAGTGATCTTAGAGGCCTCTTCCAAACTAAAGAATTCTGCTGTTCTACGATTCTGTGAAACAGCATCTCAGCAATATCTGCAGGAAAAAACACAGAGGAATTGGAATGCAGAGACCAAACCAGCAGCTCAAAGCACATTCACTTGGCACGAGGTGCTGTGTGGATATTAGCTGCGTCCTAAACCCAATACGGCTGTGTCAGCTCAAAGCTGTGCTGACGCGCGTCTCATCTGGGCTTGGTGCTGGTACGGAGCCATCCTGCTGCAGCTGCCTCCAGGCCTGGAGCAAGAGTGTCCCTCAAGGGCCAGCATCTCCAAACCCCAGCACGTTGCAAGAGCCCAGGAAGTCACGTGCATGGAAGAATATGCTGCCACAGGCCAAGTTTAGATGTACCAAATGCTCTTCTAAAACTGTCTCAGCATGTGAATTAGTTGAATTCAGAAAACTTTTCCCTTGGATACCAATAACTTTGCGTTGTGATAATTTTTTTTTTTCTCTAATGCTTTGAGCCAGGAGTTGTAATCCGACTCCGGGTTGATCTCTAGGTCTAGTCAGCTGGACAGAGGACAGTAAGGTTTTTTGTTTCAGGAGAAAAAAACCTGTCTTCATAGTTTTGTTGTAACGAAGATTACAGAGTTGATTCAATTATTAGAGGGTTGGAGTAGTTTGTTGCAGCTGCAGACGAAATCAGGTGATGTTGGTTTATCCTGCAGGCCCACTCCACTGACGAAGACCTACTCATGCCCCACACTGTCTGTTGGAGGTGCTAGGTCTGGGTTCAGACTAAAAGGTGACTTAGGCTTGGACCAGTACACCCTAGAGCAGTGCCAGCAAGGCTGCATGCTAACGGCACATGCTTTTATCCCCATTTTCCTCAGTCAGAAAAAGACAAATGCTGCATCTTCAAAATACTGAATTTCCTAGACCAGCTCTTCTTTATCTTCTTTTCTTTAAAATAAAAATTGCTGCAAAGTGTTGATTGACAGGGTTTTTGAATATAGCTCTTCGCTTATCTACAAACCACTTATACTGTGGGCACTGCTTGCCAATTGCTCATTAGAAATAGATATTATCTATTTTCTGGAAACAAGAAGTTCCCAAGACATGGCCTATGGTCGATTCAGTTAGTCATCTGCAGCAAACATCACGTCTTTAATCAGTATTGTAGACTGCATCTCACAAACGTGGTATCTTAAGCCCTGGTAGCACTTGGCACATTCAAACTGTAATCTGTAGATGAAAATTGGTTATTTTGTACGCACCAACCTTCAGAAAAGTTTCTTACAGCAGCTGCTGAAATGATAATATCTCCTAGGAAGATTATCATCAGCAGAGGCAGGTCGGTTGGCTTTACTTTGTTTATCTTCATCTGAACAAGGGAACAAATTCTCTGAAGCACAGCCAGAGATCTTATCAACCAGAATTTAACAGGCAGTGCCAGTTCTCTGGCACGTTTTGTGAGCTGCCCCCACACCAAAGCTCTGAGTGAAAGGTACTGGCCATGCTTCCATTGCAAATATTTTAAAGCATAACTGTTAGGAAAATAGCCAATTTTTCAGTTCAGTGGCTGAAGCAAGCGGTGGAAAAAATAGTTTTGGGATGAACTGAAACAGAGTTTTTACAGTTTCTATTGAGAAATGGAGTTCCCATGACTTCCCATTGTATCACTTTCCTTAAAGTCAAACCGAATTATTTCATTAAATACTTTGTGAGTTATTTAGATACTTGAATTACCTTTTTATTGGTCAGCTTTAAATAAGTCTAATGTTGCATGAGTGGTACAAGAAACAGCATGTGTTCTTCTCTTACATGGCCAGAGTTCAATGACTCAGATCCCTTGTCACAGCCCCATAACACCTCCACAGCAATGCCCTTTTTCCTCTTGCACTCCTACACCTTCTATCTATGATTCTCATCTTTCTCATGTCCTCAGATCCCTCACCAGTACTTCCAAACTCCCTTCATGCCCTAGACATATCCAAACTACCATGCTTCCCAAATGCCCCAAATGTCTCTTACAGCCTCTCTCCTACAGGACTCTTGGCTTTACTCCACTTTCCTAACACTTTTGTACAGATAGATATTTATTTATATAGAGACACATGTATAGAAATACTTGCCATGTTTTCTATGCACTCTACCTACTTTATTTAGCATGACAGATGATCCAGAAAAGGCAGGAAAGGAGGCATATCTGAAATGAGATTTGTGGTAACTTGGTTAACCAAGTGCTGTAAAGAGCTGAATCTCCTTCTTGGCTTTCCTTTAGTAGAATCACTGGCTAATTTTTTTAATTCAGACATTAATTTTCAAAACACTTCTGGGAGTTTTATATTTTTATGATGTTAGCCTTTGTTAAATTTTGTTGAAATTGGACAATGGGTTTAAAAGTTCTCAGAGAAGAGGTTTGATAAAAACATGGGCAGATAAGCAGAGCAGGAATGCGAAGAGACTGCTGTACTTTCCAAGACACATGACATGGAAAGTTGACCTTTGGCTCTCCCACAGAGCCCTGCCAAAATGCAACAGCTCTCTCCTGACATATTTACATGGTACCCATCTCCATCACATGCCCAGTCTGCCAGGACAGTCCTGTCAGGAGAAAACCATTACCATTCTTCAGAAGGGACCTCACTTTTTGAGTGCATCATATTCAATACTGACAACTGAATGTTCAGAGATTCGAGAGTCATGTCTAGATAAATTCCACTTCTGGAAGTAGTAGAAGATAGCTATAGGTAACAAGCCAATGAAAGGCATCCAAAGGTATGTATGTTCTGTATTTTTGAGTCTCCCTAGTTAGAATGTTTACTAGCATAGGGTTAAGGTATATGTATTTTTTTGTTATTGGCATTTGTCTACTGTCAGCTGAGCAGAAACCAATCTTTCTTGCATACTTCAGCCGTCAGTCATCCTCCAGATTCAGTTTTCAGTAAATTTTTGTCAAATATCTGCTATACTTGAGTCAATGATCTAGAAATGAAAAGTATCAACTACCTCAAACTGTCAAAGCTAGCCAGTTCACAAATTCCACTCTTATCAAAAAGCAGAAAACATTAACTAGACTGGACAAGTGATAAATTGCTGCATTCTTTTCCTGTTAAAAACAAAAGGAGTTGGTCAATGTGGCAGGCTATAGCTATAACAGTCCACATACACTCATTATATGGTGACATTCACCTCCTCTTTCCAAGCAGCCTAAGAATAACAATATTATTTTCAACACTTTTACTGTTAATGTTTAGAAAATAATAATACACATACATTAAAAAAAAAGAATCCCTCCCAAAAATCCTTTTAACTTTTGGTTTTCGTCTGCTTAAATGATGATACAATCTTTTTTTTCTCCCCTGTAATTATGAAAACATAAATTGAGAAAACACCTCGTACTGGGTTTATGAAAGTTGAAGGTCTTAAATAAAATTCAAATAAAGATATTTTCTAAGCAGATGGGATATAAAGATATGCTCTATGAAAAGAGAGGGGAGAAAGACAGGGAAAAGCAAGAATAAAGGAGAACCAAGGTGGAACTGAGACACAGCCCAGGAAACCTGAAAGAAGAAGAAAAATGAATGTTTAATATTATTCATTAAAATGTCTTGTTTGAAAGAAATATACTTCCTCTCTCTGCATCTTTTTTGATGGAGACCTTAATTTACATCAGAAGACAACCTAACTATGGGTCTAGACAAACAAAGGCTGATAACTGTGATTTCAATGCTATGCAGAGCTTAAGAGAACATTCTGAAGAATAATGGGACAGAATGCAATGCAGCTTTAGCAGGGATAGATGGTGCTGAACTAACCTGATGGGTTTTAGGTGTAGTTCCAGAATATTAAAAAATAATCTAAGTAGCACATAGTGTGCCATGGTGGGGACCAATGTCACTGGCCATCAGGATCTCTCTCAGTACTCACCCCATTTCCCTGCCATGGTAACTGTCCCTGTGCTCCCAGTGCTCGTAAGGGTCCTGCATGTTCCCGATGCCCTTGCATGTACAGACACCTCTGCTTTAAGGCTTGAAAGAGCACACTACAGAAGGCACTCGGTGAAGTGATAAGCACAGAAGCTGAAGATAGCACCACTGAAAGCGTGTGTGCTCACATCCATAGGCATAAAGTAAGGATTTGGGTGGAAAGGAAAATAATATGAAGATGTCACTAACCCTTTCAGGCTAACCAACTGGACCCAGACTCAGACTTTTGGGTGCTGTTTTCCTACTGGACCTCACAGCACCATGAACTTCCCTCCCTGGACTTCTGTTCATATTTCTTCAGTAAGTCAGATCTAATCTTTGCCTAGAAATTAGGAAAATTGGTCCCTTCTGAAGTAGGCACCCTATGAGAGCCAGAGACCAAAGAAGAGTGGCCTTTGGAGTTCCTCTTTGCATGCAGCTCCAGCTTCTCCAGAGGCTCCCAGGTTGTTCTTCCAAAAACACTTCCCATAGTACAGAGGGCAAAGGCAAACATAACCCTTCCAGAGAGAGTTTTTGAGACTAATGTAGGATGAGCACATAATCTGTATATATCTGCAGGCACATTAACTGCACTGAAAGGAAACAGATGAGATTCAGTTGGACTTGGGGAAGAAGGTGACACCTTGGCAAATTGTTTGTGACCAAGATCTTATATAGAAATTACTCTGAAATATGAAATCCTATCAGTTCATGCTGTAATCCTCAGTACTTAGCATTTTTATAACATTTTTATACCTATATTTGTGTCTGAGTACAACTTTACTGCCTCTAACCTTTGTGAGAACTGTTTGATAGATGAGCAGACACTGGCTCGGATGTCAGCTGCTCACTAGTGTATAAATGATTGATCAGTGTATAAACCTGCTCATCTTCTGGCATCATTGTAAACATACAAATTCTAATAATTTCACAGAGCCCTTTTAGGGATTTATTTAAGATAGGTTTGTCAGTCCCCTTCAGGAAAATTGCTGGGCTGATGGTTATAGGGGAAGATTTATTGTACTTAATAATACGTCATCTTTGTCCATATGGGCTAAGAATTAACATCTACAGAGCAGCAGGGAGCATACTTCCAAAACCGAGGCAGAACAAAGGAGGGCAGTTTTGTTCTTTAGACAGCTACTGCCTCTGGTTTGAAGTGCTGAGGCCACATGGCAGTGAACACTCAGAGGTTTTCAGCCATCATTTTAAATTCAACAATAGGATGCTGCAGGCTGAAAGGGCACAGAAATTCCCCCATAACACTGACACAAATTTTTAATTTTCCAGAGCAAAACTGCTGCTTACCCATTTGGCATTACTTCTTTCCATGTTGGGAAATCCAGAAGTTTTACTAAGGAGGCAAACACTGTTTTTGTGACTGTTTCTCTAAGTACAGCACTTTTATACTTTGCCAGCATGGTTTCTGTACTGAATTTCCAATCAACTCTTTGACAATGTTTTCTGCTCCTTAACATTTGAAGCACGTTGAATGATTTCTAGTACACTTCCACTTTCTCTAGTAGACCAATATTTGTCTCTGCAGGATATATGATGTCTGATCTTTATTGCTTTATCAGTTTTATTTGCAAGGGGTCAGCCAGTTGTTATTGTCAGAGTGCTATGATAGTTCTTCAAAGGAAATGTGGATGCATTTGATACACATCAAACATTAAAATACCTGAAAAATAATGTTTGAAACTCTGTGCTCGAGAATTAGTATAAGTAAGATTCATGACCATTTAAAAATTGTATGAAATACTCTAATAGCTAAAATTTACTGTCACCCACCATCTAAAATTCTTACTGATTTCACAGGATGAAGCCTGCCTCCCTCCCCTGAATAATCATGTCCAACATGCCAAGTGGAAAAGATTTGAGGATTTTGGTTCAATAATCTACTTAAGAATAAAAAGAACAGTAGTAAACATTTTGCATGAAGTGAGTCCATTTTAGTTACACCAATCTAATTTGGCTTCTGAATGTGCTCTTTTTGAAGTAACCATTAAATAACAGAATTATTGTACTCTGTAGAGATTCCAGATGCATCCATTTTAGCAGGCATTTACATAACACTGCTATTTTTCTCAATTCTTACCCACTGTGCATCCATCTTTCACCTATATTGTTATGGTAGAAATGTAAAAGTACAGCTAATCTAGTGCCTCTGTGTACAGGGAGCTGGAAAATATCCACATTTACATGTAATTGCTGGTAGCAATGCTGGATTTACTGGATTTGCTCAGTATGTCAAGATTGCCCACCTGAGTTGTCCACCTGTTAGACCCTAGAGGGCATTCAGGGTCTCTGGCTGTACCAGGCAGTGGGGAGTATTCATATAGCAAAGATCTACCTTTACTGACTGAACTATCCAAAGGCAGTGAGGGGTTATAAAACCCTGGAAGAGTGCGGAAGGAAAACAAAGTTACAGGAGGCACAAAATGCCCCGACACTGTTAGTTCTAAAAACTGGGCCTATGTTGGTGTGCTTTTGTGTCTGAATTCAGCACACGTGTAGAAAATAAAGAAGGGGGCTCCTGGTGTCCTCATCTTCACATCTTCTCATCTCCTAGTGAGGAAGGAGGATACAGACCTACAACATCTGGATTTTCTCCATATTGCTGTGAGCCAGTGGCAATGTCCATTTTCTCTCTCAGATGCTGTGGTGAAGAGGACCAAGGAAATCTTCATGTGTGTTGCCAAATGGCTCATTCTGTAAGCAAGGTCAGATGCAAAATGATACATCAAGGAGTAAGAAACATAGCCCCACACTGAGAGAGCATGTGGAAAGCCAGCTGAGCACGGGCTGAGTGATGCTGCAGACAGAATGGCTACTGAGTGACTTGGCTGCAGAAGGGGAAACACTGAGCAGAAGCAGAGGGTTGTTAACACCTCTGGGCACAGCAGAGTCAGAACAGCTCCTGGAACAGTGTCCAGCTCTGATTCCACATTTTACACAGCTGGAGGGGTCTTAGGCCATCCTACAGCCTGTGTGATACTGCAGAGAAGTTTAAATGGCCATGTTGATCCTTTCAGCCTCTATCAGGCACAAAGTCATATGAAAAGCAGTGAGTTTTGGTTTCAGAACGCACGTAGAAGAGAGGAACAATACATCCAGTGATTAGGAGAGAATCACTTGGGAACATCAGAAGTCAGGAACTGAAGGAAATAGCATCTAGGAACGAAGGTCTGTCTTATGTCAAATGCCATCACCTAGAAGGGTGCAAATGAATGGAGATAAAAGAGCATTTTAAGATGAATAAGGTTGTGCAATGACTTCCTCATCCCAGCTCATTATCATGCTGAAGATGAAGCTTTACAAAACTAGGCTGAAGGTGGTTTGTAAAATCAAATGTGCTGTGGTGTTGTAAATACATTTAATCAAACGGGATTGCAACTTAACATCTATTTTCAGTTTTACCATGTCTGTTGAGTACATTTCATGCTAAATGCCCTTGAATTAGGTGCATCAAAATATTTCTGACAGCTGGAGTGCTTACATGCCAAATGTCTGAAAGATTAAACATAATAACATGGACCACATGATACGAATAAAATACTTTTTTTAAAATCATGAATTAAGAAAAAAATATCCTCCAGGTATAAGACACAGGAAAAATTTTGTTAAAATGTCTTTGTATTATAATTTCCCTTGTTTTCTATTGTGTACATTTCTAGCAACTGAAGTTAGTACAAACCTATAGAAATCTTGAGTGCAATATTACTCATGAATATCCCTCTTTTCTCTTCTGCTTTGTTTTCTGGTATTCTATCAAGAAAAACTGTACAGACACATTAAAGTCAACAGACAAAGACCTCAGCAGAGCACAACTGTAACTTTCAGTCCAAGTAACCTTGCGTGAGGCAGGGTCATTCCAGAGCCAAGGAATAAAATATATGCTCTAGTCTGGTCCTGTGCCAAGGCCGGGCTTTCCAGGCATCCAGGGAGAGCTCAGTGAGAAAAACAAACTGGAGTCCACCAAGCTTGTTATTCAGGAGAAGATGAGAGACTCAAGAGAAAGTCCAGATTAACTCTGTAACTGGTCCAGATATAACATGAAGAGTTTCAAGGTTTCAGACTAAAACCATATAATAATGATTGGCTAAAAAAATTTATACTGTCAGCACCTAACAGGCCAACTTCTACTTGTTACTGTAAGTTGTACGTGTAACAGAAAGCAGGAAGAGCCAGATATCTCAAATATCTCATTAGGTATGACTTAAATGTGTCACTGCATATAAGTGTGGGGAACAGGGCTGTTTGCCTTCCTTTCATCTGGATTTTTTGATAGCTCCTTTATTCTAAAGCTACTGACAACAGTCTTTGATTCAGTTGACTCTATGCCCAGAAAGGGACAGCTTACCTGCATTTATTTTCAGGTGTCTGCAGATAGAAAATTATTCTAGCATCATGAAACTGCTGAAGAAAGTCTCAACAAGTTCAGAGTGGAATGAGATATTGAAACTAATGACTTTTAAAATAATGACAAAGGTTTCAAAAAAAATTACTGGAACTTGCTTCAAGAAGGAACAATTACAGCTCAGTGCTATAGGCTTCCTCTGTGTGTGAGGCCAAGACATTAGGGTTGGTAGGAACATACGGACAGCCCAAACAGCTCTTGGAAGTAGTATGCTGGACTGGGCAGCAGAAATGTCCTCTAGATCAGCTGTTCCAGTCATAGTCCAGATTCTTGGCACAAGCCTGCCTTCATTATTTTGTCTGCATGAACACTTTGTCAAAAAACATTCATGCAAGAGCAGCTGAGTCATGAGCTCTCCCACTCCCTGATATTCCTCCTACAAACATGGTTCCTGTCAGTAAGGAAGAGGGATAGTGGGGTATTATAATCTTTCTATGTGACTAGCCCTACCTGGAATGAAGTATATGCCAGCTACTTCCCTTTTATATTTCTATATATTGTGAAATAGCTCTGATTTTTTTGTTCAAAGTTCAAACCACCATTTCCAATGCAACCACTAGTGATGGTACAGTGAAAGTTGTTGCCTTCTAGCTCAGTAAATAGTCTTGCTTGTAACAGGGCATAGACCTCCTTTTAAGTTAACAACACAGGTCTCCAGATCTGTCCAGGCTCTTACAGCCTTGTCTTGACCAGCCTGGAGATTTGTTTGTGGCTTGGAGCAGCACTGTCTTATGACTTTATTCCCCATTCCCATGCATCATCCCACTCTGCTTCGCAACACTCAACCCTGCTGTGGCTTGCTGCGCTACAGAACTTTTCAGATGAGCACAGAGCCCATATAATGCATTGAGTTACCTATACCATTTTTAAGAAGAATTTTTGGAGGCTGCCTTTTTTTGCTACCAGCTTGCCTTTAAGTTCCTATCCTTTAAGTCCCTTCTATCATGAGTTCATTAAATGGAATGATAATTTCTTTAACTGAGCTATTGTATGAGACTCTATACAGAGGGTAACAGCAAGTGGGATACATCTTTCTGAGACAGAGAGCAGTTCACTATGTTTTTCCTTCATTAATCAGTGGGGAACTAGGACTCTTTATTCATGGTCTCCAACTTCCTTAGATAAGTAATTAATGCATATGTTTAGGACTAATTTTACTTTCTCATTATAGAAAGTAGAGCTGGAAAGGAACTGTTGGATCAGCTGATGTATCAATCAGCACTACTGCAAGATTGACCTTTATTTAATAAGGTATTTTAATCAGCTTTCAACTTTTAGTTTTGATGTCTCATTTGCTTCCCCTTAAGAGTATCATCATTCAGCATATTGGTATTTTCTTGATAAAATACTTTTATAAGGGCTTAGTCTTGGAATACATACATTAATAATAATTCCACCATCACTTGCCTTTTCCAATTCCTCTTTCATCGCTGAACCACATCATATCTTATCGACAAAGTCAGTCTCATTCCTCCCCACTTAAGACACAGAGAAATGAAAAAATCAAATGATAGATCCAGTAAGAGAATCAGGAATCAGCTATTCTGAACACTGCTCCCATGCTTTTGCCTTACTGCCACTCAATACCAATCGAAAAATCTAAGTAGCTTTTTGCATACATATGCACGTGCTTCTCACATGCTTGTAAACACAAAAGTAGACATTTTCAAAAGGAAGACCTGGAATTGTCTTGTAAGTTTGTATCAAAGAACCCTGACTTCTGGTCTCACTTCCCTGTTTCTTCCCTTCAGTTTCTACTAAAACCTCCAAAATACTTCGTTGTTAGAGATCACAGCTGGAATCTGAGAACATTCAACTTAAGGAGAGAATGTCCCCAAACCAGAGCAGGCAGAAGATCAGTGTCCTACACAACATACTGTAGACTGCTGTGAAGGGGGAGCCAAAAATCCTCTGGCTGGAGCTGTTCTGTGTCATGTGACAAAATTCAACATACACTGGACAAAAGAATGCATGACTCCTAAGACACTGCAAAAGAAGATTCTGTATTTGCTCCAATGGCTATTCATATGCTCCTTGGATGAAACTTCATACCATGGGCAGGTATCCTACAGCAGTGCTATAAGTATCTTCATTCTGCAGAGATTAAGTTCTCTCTGATGCGAAACACAATGAAATCTCCATGTTTATCTTTTTTTTTTTTTGAATATTATTTATATAGCTGAAATCACAGGCAAATGGTTGCCAATATTTAAAGAAGGAAATTGGGGGGG
>VZRE01009046.1:10253-178722 GCA_013396775.1 Cephalopterus ornatus | reverse complement strand
GGGGGGAAATGTATAAAAAAATCTGTTAGTTTGGCTTCAAGTTGTTTTTAGATGGCGTATGTCTTGTACTACTTGCCTACCGTTCTTTAACTCAGAGCTCCTTGTAGCTCGTTGTGGAGGTGATACCTGAAGGAAAATGGATTATAATTGAACAATGAAATTAACAAGTGGATCTAATTGCAGTGGTGGTATGATAGATGAGCCATTTATTGGTTGAAGCTGAAAGAGAGCATGTCAGCTCTTCACAGCTGTGGCAAAACTTCATTCTTGACTGACATGGCACAGGATCATGTTCTGACGCTAGAAATAAGGGCCAGGAACTCCCAACCTGGAACCCATAACTGTGGGCTTCAAAGAAGTCTGATTTTTCCTTTGAAAAGGAGGGTATTTCAATACTTCAAGACATAAACCTTTTGATGTAGTTTCAGATTCCTCTGACCAGCCGCAGCCTGGCCAAACGCATGTGGTGGGCTATCTAAAGTTATGCATCACAGATCAACTCCCCAGTGAGTTTCTTCCACATTTGCCTTCTCAAATGGGAACTCAAGTGGCCGAGTTGGTTCTGAGTTCACAATCACCTTAAATGCTTTGGCATGGAGCCACACACCCAAAGGGGCAAGAGTCTGAAGAGTCTTCAACTCTTTACAAAGGAGGGATAGGAGGAGACATGAAGAGAAGTACCAGTCTAAAAGAGGGAAGAGAGTAATACGAATCTTGCATTTTATTTTTGACGGTATTTTTATTTTTGTAATGTATACCAGAGTATATTCTTTTATGCAGTGTAGCTATATGGGAAAGCTTAAATTGGGTATCAATATTCATGTTTATTTACCTAATTTTGAACAAGTTGGCCTGAATGTTTGTGAATTCATGCCATGTGAATATGCTGACAAGCAGGGCTTTGCAATTCTGCAGTGGTTTGCACATGCCTTGTGACCTGAGCTATCTTCCTTTTGAAGAATGACAGCTGATGTGCACCCTGTCATGTTGTCCCTCCATGGGACAGGTGAGCTGCTGGCCTCCTGTCACTCAGCTTCAGAAACTAGGGCTTTTGCAGGTGGTTTTCTGTTGCAGCAGCGATCATGTGGGTAGGCTATTCCTGTTTACAGGAGATGATTCTCTAGACAAAGGTGTGCAAATCTCCATGCAATACCATTTTTTTTTTTATTTTACTGTGTCACCAAGAAAGCACATTCCCTTAGTTTCTGTCTTTTTCATCTTTACTCTGCAGTGCCTTTAGCTCAGGCAGATATATGGAGCTGGCCTTCTACAACCTGGAGAGAAATTAAGGTATAAATGTCAACCAACTGGCAAGTCCTGAGTCGGGCACCCTGCACTGAGCTCTGTGACGAGCTCGCTGCAATGTGACTGCTGGGAGAGATGTGGTGTAGTCTGAGTCCATGTAAGTTGCAATCACTGCAAAGTAGATGAATCCTTCAAATCTTTTATCTCCGAGCTCCTTTTATCTATTTCAGCTCTAAGTTTGTAACTCGTGGAAATTTTTAGTGTAAATATCTGTCACCATATGGGCCCCAAAGATGAGTCAAATGTTAAACACAAACACCTTGTGAAGCTGTTCTATTCATTAGAAAAGCCACAACTGTTCACAAAGTGCATCATTCACCTGCTCTGACTGACACTACTTAACAGGATAGCACCGTCTGAATGCTCTTGTATTTACCACTCATGATGCAGACCATATTAACACTTTCTACCATAAACGTAACTGCCTTGTATTCACACTTTCTTTTGGAAACTTCTCATTTGGAGTCCACACCCTTTGGCCAGAACTTTAATTTTACAACATTAAGACATTACAGTTCAAAATGTTAAATCATGTAATTGCACAACACATCCAGGTTTATGCCTGATGTTGATGGCTCACTCAAAATGGTGTTGAGGAAGCCTAAAGCTAAGATGAATTCTAACTATTTTTGTTATCACCCTGCTTGCCATTAGTTTAATGACATACAGGCCTTTAAGTAATAACTATTGGGTCCTATAAATTTAAGAAAACCACACAATACTATTCTCTTCCCTTCTTTCGCTAATGGCATAAAGATAATGGGAAAGTCTTTTTATAAATACATTTTTTTTTCTTCAAAAGGCAGTTTTTAAAAGGAAAAAGTAATGGATTACTGTGTAAAGTTTGCATGATTGGGAAACTGCTTTATATAGACTATAACCTGAAGAAAGTCTGCCAAAAACTTGAGTTATATTTCTCAGATGTGAAAGCCGCGTGGTAGTTTAACACCGAAGAAAATAAGAAATGAGTAGGCACTATTTTTATCATGTAGTGAAAAAAGCAAATTTTCATTTATGGCAAAAATACAGCCATCTTCTGCCATGACTAATTTTAACAGTTAAATTCCTTACTTACAAGTATTCATTAACCTAGGTAAATATACAGAACTGTGGGCATCAAAAGCACAGAGCAGGTGGACAATTCAGCATGGTAAGTCTACAGAGAAGCACAGCTTTTTCTTTTCAGTCTTTCAGACTTTTCTTTTTCAGTCACCTTCTCGCATTTTTACCATCCTGTTGTTTTCTGTACACATTTAACTGTTTCTTTGCCACCAATACTCAGAAACAGCTGTAGTGCTCAGCTATCACAGACTCTCATTAATAAGCCTGTGGGAGCTGATCTTCAAAGCCTCCCGACAGAACTATTACATGATTAAGAAAACAACTGCCCAGATGTCTGATCACTGCCTAGCAATTTCTTGTCCCTGAAGTTTTTTTCCACATAAACACTGTTGTGACTCTCATACTTAATTTGTATCTCACCCCCTACTGAGCTACTGCATAATGTCATCTACATGAACGGGGCAAAGTAGCAGGGGATGAGCTGATAGGGCAAGTAGAGGTTCTTGTCAGGTACAGTGTTGAATGCTCCCCAGGTGCACTCTCCTGTAAAGCCATGATGGAGCCACAACTTTCCCTTAAGGGGACACTTCAGTTATCACTGGCTACGGGATGTCCATGCCAACATCACCATGAAGAGGAAGGAGTCTCTGGGATCCCACCCAACGGACAGCCATGACTATCCAGCAACAGTTTTTGAGCCTGGAAGGCACCAAAAGCACAGGGATTCTTCTTTGAGAAAGGGATGTTCCTCATCCGTACGTGCTAATCCAGAAGCAGAAAACAGCATAAGCCTGAAGGCAGTTCTCAGGCAGATGAGGAGGGGGAAGAAAGGATGGGAGCATGTCTAATATTCATGGCTACTTGTTGTGAGGACTTTGACTTCACATTGTAAGAGCAGCTTGGAAAGCTGAGGGTAGTGTTGCTTATATCCTTAGTCTTCTTGTCTATATGGAAGGCATGCTAGTGATATTTGCATATGTCAGTACTCTGGCATCCTGACCATTTCCATGCAGATGCATGGCTACTCTGCATTTAGACTAATGCTGAGGAGTAGTTCTCCACTATCTCTTAACCTGAAAGGGGACAAGGGGACACAGTTTATGGGGTAACTGTCAAAGTCCCCATGCGTGTTCAGGGCTGGGGCTCTGCCTGGCTGCAACATATGCAGGTGGGGAAATGCTGGCTGCAAGGGGATTTAGATTTGCCCTGTTGTTGCTTAGCAGAAGCTTTTCATGAAAGAGGGGAGAAAATGTCCTTTTTAGAAGTCAAGTTCATTCTTTTTCTTTTAATTTGAAAGACAGTTTAAAAAGTGGTGATCACTAGCCTTGACTCTGAAGGGCAAAGTGGGGTAGGTCCCTATTTGTTGAGCTCTGGTTTGTTTTGAACCCAGTGGTGTGGTATGTTCCTGTGTTTAATCCAAGGAAACTGAGCTGCTGAATGATTTTTTCTGACATGCTGAGGACCAAATGTTCTGGCAAGGGCCTGTGCCAGCGATGTGAGAGGTGATGAGGCTCCAGAAGCTGTTTTTTCTCACAAGGTGCCAAAACAGATGAGGTTTTTTGATACAAGTAGTTGTTGTGTACATGAGCTCTGTATGGTGTAGACAAATCAGACACAACAGCGATGACAAAAGTACTTGTGGCATAGCTGTGAATGCCCTTCTGTTAAGTATTTTAATTTTCAAGTGCAGATGAATATTATCCTTACAGATGGGCCACAGGGACAGTCCTTGAAAATGACGCCCTCAGTTTACCTGCAGAACAGATGTACACATGCAATTGCCAGTGTCATACACTTTCCCAAACCCACAACATTAGTATGCTCCACCCAGGTCTGGAATAGTGTGTGAAGTTCAATCTTCAAGTCCATTTATCTTTGGGCTGAGGGTGCTGACTGCGATCCAGCAAGCAGGGGCCTCTGAGTTGGTGCTGTCAGGTATACAGATAATGGTCCTTCTGGAGCAGGACTGAGACCAGCTATTTTTGTATAACACAGGCTGCCAAACAGCTTCTGATTTCTAATCCGGTGGTGAAAGGCTCCTAATATGTCTGCTATTATTAGAAACAACCTACAAAATTACAAAGGTGGTGGATGAGTTGAATGCAGAATCCTGGAGACAGTCAGTGAAACTAGCAGGGGATCAATTTGAAACAGATAAAAGAAAGTACTTCTTTAGCAGTCAGTAGTGAGCTTCAGCCACGCAGTGCTGGAGAAGCCGACAATATCAGCAGGTTTAGAAGGGATTAGACAGATCCAGGGACAACAGGCCCATTAAAAAGACAAGGTAGGGACGTGGCCTCTGTGGTATCTATCACATCAGATACTCAGCTGGGATGCTGGGGGAGCACAAAGGGAAGGGGCTGCAGAAATAAGCCAGGCTTGCACACACTTACCAAACAACATCTCTATTCTCACAACTGCGTGATAAAATACTGGTCCAAGCCACTTTCATGTTCTTAATCTAGAAATGTGTTTTATCCCCAACGCACTGCATGAATATTCAGTTACTATACCATCCTAGGTTCCCATGAGCTGATTAATGAGCTCAAAGCAACACAATCAAACAAGAACCAGGAGCCTTCATTCCAGGCTCTGATCCTTAGTCCACCGGTGCTCTGTGTTATAGGCAGTCCCATTACACATCTCACTGCCAGTCCCCAGCAGTCTCTCCATACTATGTACTGTGCTAACAAATATGCCATATCACAGACGTACATATTACAATGCACAATCCTAAAGGAACCAAATGAACAAATCTTGCATGGGGTACAGAAGAAGATGGAGACAGTGAAACTTAAATGGTAATGAAATACTGTAAAAGTGAGTAACACAATAACATCCCACCTACGGCTCTAAAAGAAAAGTCATGCATAGTGCAGCAATTATGGCAATTTCAAGCTTTCGTAGATTTTTGGAGGCTGAAACCCAAAACTTCCTCTTGCCACTTGCATTTATTCTTTCCCAGCAATGTAGGAAGTAAGCCAGCATGCCAACTTTTAAGCATAAAATAAAATGAAACTGATTATTGGTTTTAAACAATTGCCCTCAAGGCCATCCAACAATAGTGTTTCTAAAGCAGTCCTACCTTTGTTTTCCAACTTGAGCTCCTCTGCTAGCAAGCTGTCTTGTCTGTTTCCAAGCACAAATGCCAGAAATGAGAGGATCAGGGCATCCAAGATTCCAATAATTGCCAGGATATATGCCCAGCGGACTGAACAAGCCCCCAGCGTGTACTTGTCTGTCTTTTCACCACACATCCGTTTTACCTCATCTGAATCCCAGCCATCAGGAAAAATCATACAACCCAGGACGAGACAGGCAGCTTGGAGAAAAAAGAAAAGGAGAACAATGGGATAATGAGACGAAACTTTCATTTTGATGAGAACCTACACAGTTATCATTAAAGCAATGCACTTTTTCATTCTGAGCGTCAAAGCTAGGCTACTAAAAAACAAGTCACAGAATTACATGCTGTGATTAAGTATTTAATACAAAAACCTGAGATACAGTATCAATTGCACACCTTGCTTAAAAAAGCTGGTTACATCCTGTGTCCCTGGTTAGATTTTGTACCACTACAATCACATTTTCCTGGTGAGACCAATTTCTTCATTGTAATATGAAAGGATCACACAAAAACAAAAGGGCAAAATGATTAATAACTTTGATAGTCAAAGGAAACACAAGGTTACTGTCGAGAGGTCAAGCAAACCAACGAGGTTAAACCAGAGGAAAAAATCTACCTATCCTTTCTGGTAATCTAAGTGCTTGTAACACACATAGGTAATAGAAAGGGATTTTTTTCTTGTCCGTTGGCAGTATCCCTTTAACTGAAATACGTTTTATGCATAAAACTTGTGCTCCTCAAAACACAACTAATGACACTGTTCTGCTAGGAAAAATAAGCTATCAACATTGCTGTAAGCTTCTGATCTGGTTTACCTGTGGAGCCAGCCCATGACATCTCAAACACAGAAAAGCACTGATCCTTTTAACACCAAGAGAAACAAAAAACCCTTTACCTACATGGAAAGGCAGCCAACATCGGTCACTAGCTCTGCTGGGTAGGGGCAGCTGTACTGTGGCAGGGACAGATGCCACAGTTGTTTACCTGTTCTCATGGGATTTTCCCAAGAAGATTCCCGAAGAGGCTAAAGCTAGCTCTCCTGAAGTTGAAATGTCAAGCAGCACACCATTTCTTGTGAGATCCTCCACTACCTATGACAAGAAGATGTCATGAAGGCTTTCCAGGAACCTCCTGGACTCTGTGTTTTGCTGTGTTTCTTCTCCAGCAGATGTCAGGGTAGTTAAAGTCCCCCACAAGAACCAATTCCTGTGGCTTTGAAAATGCTTCAAGATGCCCGTAGAAAGCCTCATCCCTTTCCTCCTCAACAGGCGACCTGTAGCAAACACTCACAACAATCGCTCCCTTACTAGTCTGAGTTTTATCCTAACCCATAAGCACTTGACTTGCTCATCATCCACCCCAAGACAGACCTTGATACATCCCAAGTGTTGCCTCACATAGTGGGGCATAGCTCTAATGTCCAAATAAAAACAGACTTACACTGGATCAGTACAATGAAATACTGGAAAACAGATGTGCAAACAGAGCTCGGGAATGCTAGTTTCATTCTGACAGCTACACAATTGCTGTAGACAAAGCCTTGAAAGCATGTCTGCAGAAGATATCTGACATGGAATAAAAGCTGCACCTAAGGCATTTGAAAAATTCTTCCTGAACAGTTCATTTGTGTGAAAATATAACAGCTTATGATACTTTCAAGGACAATTAGATCAGGAACAAGGATGATTAGGTAAGGATCAATCTACACAGAACATGCAGGTTGGACAAACTGTAAATTGCCTATTGCCTGCCTTAACTCATTTACACAACTACATAAGATCTTCCAAAGATCTTAGAGACAAGCTGTAAAATAATTTGTTTTCTTGAGCTGGTTACACACACTTCCAGAAAGATTATTTCTCACAGTCAGCACATAAGCATTGCCCTCATACTTGCAAGGAACTCCACTGAAATGATGCAGCAAATCTGCAAATTTCTGGTGTTCATAAAAATGTCCGTATTTACCCAGCTAACTGTGGACAACAGTTCTCTTTACTATATAACAGCAACAACCAAAGCCAGTTTACTCTTATTAATCATCCTCAACATAAGAGGAAGCTTAATGCTCAGTTAATGATCAATAAACATGAGATTTTTCTGCTAATTGTCCACAAATAATTAGCAAATACTGACATCTCTGTGGTTATTTATTACAGAGCAGATCAGACATGTTCTTAGTACTTTCTAAAAGTAATTTAACTTTGTTCTTTTCCACCTAGGTAATTAAAGAAATGGACCCTTATCTCAGGAATTCAGTGCATTTCCCAGCTCTGTTCCTCAGTTTTCCAATTAACTCATCTTTCCTGAATTCTGTTCCTGCATGCTTTGATATACTTGCTGAACTTTCTGAAGTCATTCTGTTGATTGCAGTTGGACTTTTCTTGGTAATAAGACGCAAAGGTAAACGGTGGCTGGACTAGATTCCTTTGCATAAAGACAGTTATCAAGGAAGGGATATTATTTTCTCCTTTCCCTATACAGTTAAGATGCTTTCTACTTGATGACTACTTGGTCAACATCTTCAGATGCAGGAATAATACCTTTCCTGTAAAGCTTAACATAAATAAGATTAGTCAACCTTGAGTCTTTATTTGTTGAGGGAATATTTTGCATTGAATGCCTTTAAGAATACAGACTTGCTCAACCATATGAAACATTTATCAGCTAGAAGACTGAAAAGACAGGTATGAAATCCGCCCACAGATCTACTCTGCATTGCTAGAAATTTTTACATTTAAATCCTTCTAAAGAGGATTAGAAGATTTTTCTCTAGAAGGAAATTACTTTCAGTTTTAAACAAATTTGAAAAATGGAAATAATTTTATGCAATTTCAGTGAAACTGCTAAGAGATGATTTTATAACACAAACACGGATCCCATATTGTTGTCTAAAATTCCACTGTCTCTAATAGCAATGTGACTGAACTGGAAATTTAACAAAGGCTACTACTCTTCAACTACTACATAGTGATAGTGTTCTAATGAATTCAGAAACTTTTGGATTTGAAAAGTTCACCAAATGAATGAAATCATCAGTTCCTCTTGAATTTTTGATTCAAGTAAGGAAGAAGTTAAATCTGTATCAGCTGAAGGCAGTCTTCTGCATGTGATCTGAATACCTCAGATCAGCATCACCTTCCTGAGCCTGCAGGCAGCCCAGCCTAGGACCTCTGAGAGCTTTCACGAGAAGCAGAAGGGGGAAACTTAGTAGATGAGGGAAAGGCTGAGGGTGTTGTCTACTTACACTTTACTAAAGCCTTTGACTTTGTTTCCCACAGTATTCTCCTGGAGAAACTGGTTGCTCATGGCTTGGACTGGCATAATTTTCACTGGGTAAAAAACGTGGCTGGCTGGCCAAGCCCAGAGACTGGTGGTGAATGGAGTTAAACCCAGGTGGTGGCTGGTCACAAGTGGTGTTTCCCAGCTCACAGTATTGGGGCGGTCCTGTTCAATATCTTTATCAATGATGGGGATGAGGAGATTGATGGCACCCTCGGTCAGTTCGCAGATGATGCCAAATTAGGCAGGACTAACTGCTGGAGGGTAGGAAGGCTCCACAGAGAGATCTGGACAGCCTGGATCAATGGGCCGAGGCCACTTGTGTGAGGTTCAACCAGGTGAAGTGCTGGGTCCTGCACCTGAGTCACAAGAGCCCCATGCAGTGCTACAGGCTTGGGGAAGAGTGGTTGCAAAGAGGCCCAGTGGAAAATGCCCTGGGGGTGCCAGTCAACAGCCGACAAAACATGAGCCAGCAGTGTGCCCAGGCAGACAAGAAGGCCAATGGCATCCTGACCTGTATCAGCAACAGTGTGGCCAGCAGGACCAGGGCAGTGATCGTTCCCCCCGTACCTGGCACTGCTGAAGCCACAACTCAAATCCTGTGTTCAATTTTGGGACTCCCACTCCAAAAAAGACACTGAGGTGCTGGAGTGTGTCTGAGAAGGGCAACAAAGCTGGTAAGGGGTCTGGAGCACAAGTCTGATGAGAAGCAGCTGAGGTTGTTTAGCCAGGAGAAAAACGGACTCGGGGAGACCTTATTGTTATCTACAAATATCTGAAAGGAGGTTGTAGCCAGGTGGGGGTCAACCTCTTCTCCCAGGTAACAAACAACATGATAAGAGGAAAAGGCCTCAAGTTGTACCAGGGGATGTTTAGATTGGATATTAGGAAGAATTTCTTCACCGAAAGGGTTGTGGAAGCACTGGGAGAGGCTGCTGAGGGAAGCAGTGGAGTCTCTGTAGGCATTTAAAAGACATGGAGTTGTGGTGCTCAGGGGCATGGTTTAGTGGTGGACTTAACAGTGCAGGGTTAATGGTTGGACTCGATGATCTTAGAGGTCTCTTCCAACTTAAATGATTCTATGATTCTGTGATTCTTACAAGACATGGGGTAAGAACCATGGAATGGTTTGGATTGGAAGAAATCTTAAAGATCATCTAGTTCCAACCCCTCTGCTGTGGGCAGAGACACCTTTCACTGGATCAGGCTGCTCAGATCCCCATCCAGTCTGGCCTTAAACACTTTCAGGGATGGGGTATCCACAACTTCTGTGGGCAACCTGTTCCAGTGCCTCATCACCCTAACAGCTGCTTTCTCCTCCATGTTGGAGTCTGGTGAAGCTTTTCAAGCTTTTAAAAAATAATTAATAAACAGTGGTTAAACATACCTTATATATACTTGCTTGTCCTCTTAAAAAGATTTTTCTCATGTGAACAGCTAACAGAAACTGCCACATGGTTCTCCTTTAGGGCTCTGAGTGACAAGACGAATTATTCATACTATGAGAGAGAACCCAGGATTTTTACCTCCTGGGATGAAAGGATGCAGATACAACACTTCCAGAGGTTGGAAACAGACACTGAACTGTTGCTGGCACTGGCAGACTTGTGACTCTGACCAAGCTAATATTATCATTGCCCATGCTCTGTGCATGAGCTCAAATGGTAATTATCAAACAAGTAGTTCATGATCCTATGGTTGTGCCAAATACAGTGACAGATTAATATTATATCATTGCATGAAATGAGGTTCTATTTATAAAAAGGCTGACTGTAATGCAGGAAAACAGTGCTGAGAAATTCCCTCTGGCAGAACTCCTCTCTCATCTTCATTCTTTTCCTGACAACATACCCAGTCTGCTTGTGTTTAGAATATGATGATGGGACGTTTCCTCATAAAGGAGTCAAAAAAATGGAACGGGAATTATGCTGACCAGCTCTTTTCTTTCCATACCCACACATGCAAGAGACTCCAAGCCTCTGGGGTTCCAAAACTGGTGAGGTTCTTTGTTTTCTTTTTTCCCCTCCTAAATGATATTTACAAAAACAGTGACCGATTGAACTCCAGTAAACTGAATAGAGATTTTGCCAACCATATTGGTGATTAAGACCAGTCTTTCAGGAGCTTTTACCTGGGAAAGAAAGAAAGGCTGAAGGGGGTTGGCTGAAGACACAGGGTTAAATACAATCCTGAGGGAACACAGAGGCTGCACATCCATGCAACTGAGATTGACCCGAGTGATACAGACTGCACTGATTAGTGGGATAATAATCCTCTGTGTTTACATTTACGTCATGGCTTGGAGAAAATGTGCCATTTTGAAGCAAATGTCATGATTCCCTCCATCTACTGACTCCATTCACAGAAACAGTTCTAGTGCATGTAAAACAGATTTTTTCTGGAGGAGCATAGAAGTTCATTTCCAAAAGATCTTCAATCCTGAATATGGACCTTAAAATTCTGGGCTTCATCACCACAAAACCTGTGCCTAAGAGAAAACTCTTGAACAATGTGAAGCGTCCTTAATACCTGAAATAGTTCTTGTGCAATAAACAGAGGCAAATGTCATACAAGGCATCTTATTTGCTGCTCTGTTTGAAGACTGCCAGATACAGTGTCCACCTTTGAAGAGGTTCTTCAGAGAGCTGCCAACTGGCTCCCCAAGGAGATGACACAGACTCTTAATTTGTGCACAAGCAGACTGAAAATTCCTGGTGGTACTCATAGAGGGTTAAACATGTTAAACACATGACTGCTGTTGGGTATGAGGCAGTCAGTGAGAAAAATGTAATGAAATTCAAGATTCAAGGGCAGTGTTTTTAGAGAGCTGGAATGATGAAATCCTGTCTGGACTTCAGTGCCCTGGTCTCCCTTGTGGGACAAGGGAGGTGCCCTGTGGAATTGCTCCAGGACACTGACGTGATGTTCCCAGTAACCTCCCCCCAACAAAGGAAGACGCAAAGGTTTGTGGGTTAATCTTCCTTCAGAAAGCTTCAAACAACATATAGAATGGGGGCATATGGTCTAGGAGACAGAACTAGTTCTGATTTGAAGTAAAAGCCTAGACCCCCATGTGATGAGAACATGAGAGGCTTCAGTAGTAACTACTTTAATCTACTTATTTCACATCATCCTACTTGGTGATATAGAGAAGCCTGAATATCTCCACAGGATTAAGAACATTTATAGATGGTGCTAAGGGGGGGTAAAAGGAAGAGGACTTTCCACTGCATTTCTGTGATAATATAAAAGACTTGATGCAATTATAGAATCATAGAATCATAGAATCAGATGGGTTGGAAGGGACCTCTGAGATCATCAAGTCCAACCCTTGATCCACTCCCACCACAGTTACTAGACTGTGGCACTAAGTGCCTCCAGGGATGCAGAATCCACCACCTCCCTGGGCAGCCCATCCCAATGCTTGATGACCCTCTCTGTAAAGAATTTCTTCCTAATATCCAACCTAAATCTCCCCTGGTACAGCTTAAGACCATGCCCTCTTGTCTTACTGATAGCTGCCTGGGAGAAGAGACCAACACCCCCCTGCTACAACCTCCTTTCAGGGAGTTGTAGAGAGTGATGAGGTCTCCCCTGAGCCTTCTCTTCTCCAGGCTAAACAACCCCAGCTCCCTCAGCCTCTCCTAATAGGACTTGTGTTCAAGTTCCTTCACCATCCTGGTTGCTCTTCTCTGGACCTGCTCCAGCACCTCAATATCCTTCCTGAACTGAGGGGCCCAGAACTGGACACAGTACTCCAGGTGTGGCCTCACCAGCGCTGAGTACAGGGGCAGAATCACTTCCCTGGATCTACTGGCCACACTGTTCCTGATCCAGCCCAGGATGCCATTGGCCTTCTTGGCCACCTGGGCACACTGCTGGCTCATGTTCAGCTTCCTGTCAATCCAAACTCCCAGGTCCCTTTCTGCCTGGCTGTTCTCCAGCCACTCTGTGCCCAGCCTGTAGCGCTGCAGGGGGTTGTTGTGGCCAAAGTGCAGGACCCCGCACTCGGCCTTGTTGAACCTCATCCCACTGGAATCAGCCCAACACTCCAGTTTGTCCAGGTCCCTCTGCAGAGCCCTCCTGCCTGCCAGCAGATCAACACTCCCCCCCAGCTTGGTGTCATCTGCAAATTTACTAATGGTGGACTCAATCCCCTCATCTAAATCATCTTGACTTATTAGGGCATGGACTTTTTAATGCCAAATCTGACAAGAATATATGTATATACACATATAAAGAGATATGTATACTTCACATGCTGATTTTAAGAAAAGAGAAAAAGAAGACCAAATATTTGGTGGCTGGACAGCAAGGAGAAAGAAAATAATTTTGTGGAAAGTGGTAGCGAGGTGTTAGAGTCAGGGAGAGAAGACTCACCACAACCTGGCTGAGTTGACAGATAATAAATGTTTTGATGTCTGCTAGTTATGTTAGACAGCAAGATGGAATAATTTGATCAGCTGTTGCAAGATGTGAAGCTGGATAACAGATATATAGTTGACTGACAGCTATACTCAAAGACAAGCACTATAGAAAATGAATTATTCAGAAAGATGGAATCAATTGGGAAAGTAATGTTATATGTGAGGAATGTGTTAAATTGTAAATATGCAGAAAATAATACCAAAGATAGTGCAATATACTTCAGTTGAGATCCCTCAGGGGAAGAACTGTAAGAGAAATTTTACTGCACTAAGGGGACCTGTTTTAGACCTCAAGTGTTGGATTCATGTTTGGATAGAGAACTCTTTGATATGGTAGAGACAGAAATTCTGTGTGGGATTGTATCATCAGGGGACCATTTCACTTCCAAGTTTTGATCATTAGCCATGATAATTAAACTTTGAGATTAATGTAGTTCTATGAATAATTTAGTTAGTACAACAACTATCTTAGCTGGAGTATAATGTTAAGAGCACCATAGATTTTTGTAAGCGTATGGCAGGTGACTCACAAGGTGCATCCCAATGACTCCTTGCAAAAGAACAGAACCTCTGGTGTTCCAGCCACAGTTATATGCAACAGGTATTTATAGCGCCTTTTCCAGAAAGAATATAGAAGCTGGGAACAAATAATGGTTGCAGGCCTAATCACCATGTGGGCAAAAAATCCCAGTAAAAGTCAATAAATTGCTGACAGCTATAGCAGAGGTAGATGACTAACTGATGAACAGTGGGTAAATTGAAATGATGCATGACAAGAGATAAAAATACTTTAAAATCAAGCAGGTATGGGAAGTGGTACAGCTAGAAACCCACAGGAAGGTATATGTCAAAAGTTATATTTGCTCTGTATCAGCTCCTGTGGTGTCCGAGGGCCCTGCGATCTAATGATTTTTTTATTCTCATTTTTCTGCTTAAAGTGTCTAAAATAACATGAAAACTGTGTCACAGCCCATTGGAGTTTTTATATCATGTCTTTGTGCCACAGAATCAGTGTTATGAGCCCTGTGTGTCAGATGGGGTCCATGCCCAGAGATCACAGGAATGACAAAGGCGCTTGCAAATGCATGTGCTGAGGGCCACGACCTGGGTGTCAGTCGTCACGCAGACAGGTTGTTTGATGCTGTGGGGATATCCAAAAGGCACTTTTCTCACATGCTAGACTTACCACTGAAAGTGTTTATTTTGAATGCTGTCACAGAGAAGTGTTACAGCTTTCTAATTTAATGTTAACTTCTCTTTGTAGAACCTGTTCTTCAGCCAAAACATATCAAACCACAGCATACTGAAATGTACTAGATCTAATTAATGAATAAATTCAATATAAATACTGCATAAGCTACATCAGACAGACTGGAGAATTACTGCTGTTATGAATGGCACAGGCTAACCATTGCTTGAGATATATACAGCTGATGTGTCATCCCAAGTTACTGATCCAAACAGCAAAGATATTTTAAACATGGCTTTGGTAAAGAGAAGGAAGAGCTGCAAATAATCCTACTTTCAATGACCATGAGTCAATTCAATTTAAATAAAAGGAGAATATGAATAAAAATGTTTCTGAAACCGGGTTTTAATGCATATTTCAGAGGAACAAACCATTTGATAAGCTAAAGAAACTAGCTAACAAGTTAACTAGACTGAAGAGCTTCATACTCCATTGTGGGGCATGCCCAGAATTTCTTTTGGACAAAGAAGTAAATTTTCTGAGGTATCTTGACAAGATGAATGAAATTCCAGGGATACTTTCAGCTCTGTAAGAATGACTAGCAAACCTGGTTTTATTCTACCCTCAATACCTATCTCCCCAAAAAGCCTTGGAAAAAAGAAAGATGTGAGCAGAGACCTTAGAAATTACAGGAAAAGAGACTAATCAGCAAAGAAAGGCACATTCTGAAGGTTAGATAATGAAGGTCTAAAAGCTTGCCAAAAGTCAAGCTGTGATAACTCTTTCAAGACAAATTGAAACAAATAGTCAAATAATCTTCAATTAGGTTAACAAAGAAAGAAGGAAGGCAGATATGGAGTGGGACTGGGGCTAGGACCTAGTTCTTTGCCTCATTTTTCAGTAATGAGGATGATAGAGAACAGGAGGATGATGACATGACAGCTGGGCCTGAGTATTCAGAGATGGGAACTCCTGCCTCCAAGCCTGTAGCATAGAAAATTATTGTAATGTGCTCAAGCTGGAGGAATGGACCTTCCAAGCCCAAGCACTGAAATTACCAACACATTGAACTGCAAAGATGGTAGGAAGGTTTTTAAAATCAAGCCTCCAGCTTGTTTCTGAAGCTACTGCAATTGCAAGCAAATCTAAACCTATTGGTGAGAGGGCATGGAAGTGCACCAGCCACTGTTTTCAGGATAAACATGGCAAAATTCTGCAGGCTTCCAAGGTGGAAATGAAATTCAAAAGCAAGAGATATTAAGATAAAGAGAAAATTTCTACATCTAAGCCTATAATAGAGTCCATAATAAATGCCAGGTTCAGTCTTTTGTTTCTGAAAACTAACAACTTCACAGCCAGTAATATTTGTTTGCAAGAAAGGAGGTGAAAACCTTTAAAAAACACTAGCGTTGCCTAGAAAACAGATCTGCATGCCTTATGGTGCTGGTGCGCTGAAGAATTTCATGATTACTCTGTATAAACACAGGAGAATGGACCCCAGAGAGGGAGAAGAGCTATTTAACTGGAAGGGCAGGCTTGGCATCTGAACAAATGCATATCAACCATCCAGTAATACATTTAGGCTGTAAAGAAGAAGGCAGTTTTGAATTGCCAGGGGAGAGGTTCTGGCACAAACTCAGGAGCTGTATCCATGCCAAAAAAGTTTTAAGTTGTCCAACTTGATGCTGTTAAATAGTTACTAAAGATGGAGTTTGATCGGTGTATTAAAAAATTGTTAGGATGTGTTTCTTTGTGAGGCTAAATTCAACTCCTTTGAGCCTTTAACATATGTGCAAGAACTTACGGCCCTTACAGCAAGTATCTTCAGACACCAGAAACCCAGGATCATCACTTTTCTCAGCATAGGATCTTTGCAATAGCTGCAGAGCTGGACACACAGACAACACAAACAGCACCCAACTGGGCCCTGGCGCAGGAGCAGCCCTGAAGTCAAACTCCAGGCTTCAGCATTATGGCCATTTTGCTGAAAAGCTTCAGATTTATTTTCTTTGGGCCATAAATTTAACAAATCTCTCCACCTGGATAAACCCTGCCCTCTACTGTAGCCAGCAAAGCCCCTTGCTGACTGTTTGCCCTTCTACAGTCACACTCTGCTTCAGAGAAACATCTGCTATGATGTCCTTGTTGCGTTCACACTTTCATTTACGTGACCATTTAAGGGTATTTGACAGTCATAAAATGGAAATTATTGGAAAATGGGTCAACTCACCCATCCAGTACATGAAACTGCACATGTCAGCACTCAGCAACTGAGACAGTTAATTCAAAGAATTCAGCTAACTCTTATCTGACCTCTGCCATGCTGTCATGCAGGAACACAAACAATAAAAACACTTGCAAGAGGAGATGAAATAAAAGCAGATGGGGTGGAGGGGTAGTTTTCCTAAATGTGCTGAGCTTTCCTCCATCTGCAGGGCTGCCCTCAGCAAACCAGGTGGTGGATGGGGAGCAGTGAAACAGCTGCAGTACGAATAGCTGCTGGGCAGATACCTGCGCCTGCTCTTGGTCACTGTCCAGCAGGAGAAATCTCTCCTACAGAAGCTGATTGAAAGATTCAAGAAATTGCTTGGCAGTGGATCAGATCATTAGCCAGCCATCAGTCAGATTTCTCTACTGTAACCTCTCCACTGAGATGCAGGTTCATGGTGTCTGTGACATTCCCTGCCAAAGCATGACTATGACTCCTAGAATATAATGCATCATGATAAGAAAATGTGATTTAATATTGAAATGAGAAGTGTTTTAAGATCAACAATTTATAGGCATTCAACTCCCTATTTGTGGGCATGACAGTCACACAGCCTTTACCCTCACTTGGATCTTTGTGTTCCCCATGTACTTTAGTGGAGAAAGTGAAGCTTCAGAAGGAGTGACTGAAGTCAAGTAGAAAGACCATAAGATGGACTAGGAGACATTCTGTCACGAGCAAGGAAAAAGTAATTGAGTGCATTGGGGGAGAATTTTTGTCTTTTGTAAAGCATTAATGTTCTGCTAGAAATCAGCTACAGTTTACTCAATGCCATGCTTTCCTTGACATGCAGGAACTGTACTCTAGTACAGTCCTGAGCCCTCTCTAAAACAGTGGCTCATCCTCTAAATATTAAAATCTTTTCAGGATTCATCAGTTTCTTGCAGGGCTGGAGATCCTTCCAGGTATTCTGCCAGAGGGCTCCAGCTAGTTCTGTATGGGAAGACCTACCTCTAGACTGGTTGTATTCCCCTTTTTAAAATCAGCAGCCTTCCCAAAGCTAGCCTGCACCCACTTTTCGCTCTCCTCTGAACAAGGGGACCCACGCTTGCACCTCAGAGTGGTTTGTGGGATAGGAAAACAGTGGGACACTTCGGGTTTGAAGCACCTCTGTGCCGCAGGCAAGAGGGATTGCGAAATGCAAAACTAAAAGCCTGCAAAGGGGAGGACCTGAATATCCAGAGAAGACAGGCAGCTGGAAGGAAGAAACATGGGGCAGTCTCCCCTGAAAAGAGAGAGGTGGAAGTAGAATGAGGCAGACTTGTTATTGAGCTGGAATGCTAAGATTTAACTAAAGTCATTACAATCATATAAATCTGATTTCGCAAGCAGTGCTAGCCGATATTGCAAATGGGCTGGCACAGAAGCAAGACAAGTTCTGAACAGATGATAAAGGCATCGACTTTTGTATAGTTCCTTTCAATGCCCCTGAGGCACGCACATACATCTTTATGCCTGCACAGCTTGTCATGTGCTATTCTTCACTTATCTCTGCTATAGCTCTTCCTGATCCCCTAACAGCTTTGCTCGGAAGAAAAGAGAAACGGACAATAGGCCCCGAGACTGCTCGGCTGCATTGCTTCTTCATTAAAGCTGACATTTGGAAGCACGACTTTGCTGCCTTTCAGGAGCTGATGTCTCATTGAAGCTAACAGCAGCAGAGGTGTCAGTGGTGGCTATGCCTCCCTCACTGAGCATCTGAGCTTTGGATGGTGGGAGAGAGCCCTGGGGACTGAGACCGGTAACACTGGAGATGTTTTTGTCTTTTGCCTTTTTCCTGTTAGAGGGAAGTCTACTTCTTCACCTAGGGCCAAGCCTATGAGATTCCTGAGCCTTCCAAACTCATTGCTTTTGACATGGCAGACTTGATAAAATTCGAAAAAATATGGAAGAACTCATAATCTCTATGACTATCTCATCTCTGTACTGGCAAGCACATCTCATCTCCCATTTGCTATCAAGTCTGTCTGATCAATAATGTGTTATATTTTGTTCAGTACAACTGCAACAGTCCTTGCCTCCGTGCTTTTGCAATCCTGGTACTCCTACCAATGCCTAACTGGAAGGGGTTAATTTTTGAATTTCACTTCTACAGAAGTATATTTCTGTGCCTGTATCTTTTTTTGAGTCTTGACGATTAACCCCAAGATTTGCGCTATACAGCAGAGTTTACCAGTACAGTTGTCAGCAAATCCTTGTGTGCATGCATATGCAATTTCAAGTCCTGACTAGGTTTATGATATCAAGATTTAATACACTTTTGAACATTTTGGAAGTCCAGCATGTGTACTATTCTAGTGCTGCAATGCCTCTGAGGCAAAGTAATTCTTAGTACTTCCAACACAGCAAACAACCACAGCAAACAACAGTGCTGATTTTCAGCACTGATGCCCAGAAGTCATAGAAAGTAGGTCTCCCTCCATTTAAAATTTCTGGCATATGCCTATTAATATACCACTGCTGGTGATTTCTGCCTTAGAAATTAAAATGCATGTTCAGACATTGAAAGGACTGGAATAATACAAGGCAAAACAGCAATGCAAGGCAAAGACAAAAATCTGACAAGGCCACAGATCCCAATGAGACTGACGTGGGCTGCCAGAAAAGCTGGGTGGGTACTTGAAAAGCTGTATATGAAGCTTGAGGGCTTGCTAGGTGATCTCTGAAACCCAACAAGTGCATGCTGCCCACTAGCTCATTAAGAAGAAAGAACCAGGAGATGTGTTGTTTCCAAAAGGAGTAAGCAGGCTTTTTAACCCAGCTGGATGCAGAGATGGAGCCACAGGAAAGAGCAGTTTAACTGATATTGCGATTCCACAGTGGTACTACAAAGTGATGGGGTTGAGAGTTTCTGACTTATTCAAAACAGGTGTGTAGGAAGTATACCAAATTTACTTGAGAGTTCATGAAAACCTCTTTGAAAAACTTTAGTCTGGGGAGGTACATCCTTAAATCTGCTGACCAACCCCCTAACCATGATGAAGAAGACATGGGCATATGGAAAACAGGTTCTGTAATTCTCTCCATAAGTCCAAGTTTAAACTCTGAAGGAAAGGAGAGGTTTGAGCGCTTAGCCCAGGGAAAATACAGGGACTCCAGAAATGCACAGAGAAGTGCATAAAATGCTATGCCATTCCTGAGACAACAAATATAGACTGTAAAATCAAACTTCCTTAGAACCTGTGCAGGAGCATTCTGTATGGACTCCGTATTTTTGGTATAGAAGACAAAATACTGTGTCACAATTTGCCTCTCATTAAGCCCAAGAGAAACATAAAAATCGTTGAGAGAACCTGTAGTTTGTGCAGGATCCTGTGCAGATGGGACTTTGCAGCAATCTGAGACCAGAGAAATGGACATCTAGCAGTGTCAGATGAAAGTAACCTCAACTGTAGGTATACTAGTATATAAGATACATAGGAACTACCTTGACCAGCGAATAATAATATTTTTATTTGGATTCATTGCTAGTATTATTTTTAACTAGCAAGAAAGTGCTATGTTGAATTGTACTAATAGTGTAACCATGGGAACTAGATAATAAGGTGCTGATATAAATTTGTTTGAAGTAATTTGTGTATCCAAGAATTATGTTTTCATGTGTTAACTTATGTACTCCTGAAAACAAATGAATTACTTAAAAGGCACAATTAAGTTCTGGCTCTTTGGAGCTTTGTCTTGTGTGCCCTTGGGACTTCTGTGATGTCTCAGTATCAGCCTGGGGGTAGCTTGTTTCTGCCTAGCAGGGGCACGATAAGCAGGGCAAATAACTATCTTTATTTTACCAGTTTAAAAAAAAATAGTCTTTCTGTAAGGAAATCCTTGTGGCCAGTCAGAAACAAAACACACAGAAAGGTAATCATTCTGATTGAATATAACCAGCTTGATCTGACAGTGATCAGACTTTCTGGCAGATCCTATGCAAAACCATACTCAGAGCCTTGTGCGGAAAGACCCACTGATGGCCTCACTTACTTGGATTTTAGCTTATCTCAATACAGATTTGCTGTCCCAACATTCTCTGCCAGCCAGGGATGCCAGCTAATGCCTTCCCTCTTACTCATGTCAAAGTACCTCTCATTTTTTGCAGTACTGAGTGAAACATTTTGTCTGAAATTTTTTTTGCCAATAAAGAGTGCAGCAGGTCAGTGGGAACATTTCAAGCATTCAGGTTGATCATTGTGAACTCTATCGACTGAATACAACCCAAAAGAATTTCTGAGAAAAACTCTAAGTGTTCTGTTTTTATTGAGAATCCTTCAAAAAGAAAGGGCATTTTCATCAGAGGTAGAAAAGATGTAATTTGAGGTTTATCGGCAATTGATTTTTCTTGACAAGTTTGCCAATATTTTTTCTTATCAAATTCCTATATGCTATTAAAATTATTCTTTTATATTCTAATACACATTTCTTTATATTTTATTTTGTATTATATTTTTATTTATATCTATTATACTTTTGCCTAACTTGCTGATCCTTCCTGGTCACTCTGTTATCCTTATAATGGTTTGTAATTCTGTCATATAGCCCACTTTTTCTTGTTCTGTGCATGTTGTCTGATGCAAGGTCCAACTACTTTGTTTTCATATTGACAAGACATACAGTAATTTTTCTTGTAATTTCCCTCCACTACTGTATCTTATCAATTGCCATGTCTTTCAACCTCTTATATTTGTTTTATTGATTACAGGTTTCTTCCTCACCTTCTCTCATGCCTTTGGTCTCTTCTTAATCTTGATTAGGAAACTAATTAGATTAAGGTTATCACTGCTCAGACAGTTATCACGTCACCTACCACCTGTTGCTCAGGATATTTTTTCTCTCTGCCAATTCTCTTTCCACACAGCACACAATGGATGGGTTTATACATTGTCTACAACGCAACAGATTATATCCAAGATTCAACATTTACCTACATATTTGTCTGAACTGAGGAAGTGAAAAAACCTCTCTCTCAGAGATGTGTGCCACTATTAAACAGTTTTGGGTATCTGTACCTTATATGTGAAGGCAAAGACGCCCAAGCAGCCTCCAGTATGAAAGAATGCCTGCTGAAGACTCAATTAATTTGTGTCTCATGGCTGAAACCCAACTAAAACACTGTGATTCAAACTCAGCCAGTAAGAATCCTTTCAAGTCCCCTCCCTGTACAGTCACATTGGTGCCTGTCTTAGAATAACTGTCCATTTAACCCCAAGAGTGGTAAATGAGCTTTCAGCTGTCTGCTGTCCATACAGCTGAAGAGGACTGTCCCCATCTCTATAGTGAAACATTTTTCCAGAGGTTTCCCAGGAGAAATGTTGGTATCTCATGGAACACTGCAAAAGTACGTTGGTTGTTACACAGAACTGCACTAGAGGATGAGTGCACCTGTAATGTGCCCTTATGTTGAATGAGGCAGGCAGGAGCACTGGCTGGCTGCAGCTTCCAGGGCTTCCACAGTTACTGAAGTGAGATCTCCATCCCTCCAAAGGGGCTGAATGGGGACATAAAATTGAACAGTTTGAAATGATTTTGGTGTGAACAGCTATGCACTGGTGAGGACCCAAGGTCCAAGAGATTTAAAAGGGACTACAGTGAACAAATCTAGAACACAGAAGGGCAGGATAAGAGGTAGCATCTGATGGTCTTCTCAACTTCGGGAAGTGCTCCTCAGATCTCTTCTCAGCGTTCCAGTCTGTTCTTTCATTTTTCTGTTTAAATGTTACCTCTAACTTCTCTGCAAGGATTTGCCCCATTTCTCAGTTGATTGTTTCCACATGCTTCCTGAAGTTATTTCTCTGTCTTCTCCAGCCTGTTATCTTCCTCCTTGAACATGTCAGCAACACTTGTAAGCTGATTGCTCCCTTGGTGCTGTCAGTCATTCAGACATATTCCTGCTTTCCCTTTCTAGTGAGCTGCAGATGCATATTTCTTCAAACATTCAAATATTCCTGTTGGGACCTAGCTTTAGTTGGTTTTATTTGGGGTTTGCAGGGCTTTAACTGTATCTGAATGGTTTACACGACTAAATGTTTGGAGCCCAGGCCCCTCAAACTGTCCTTAATCCGTGTTATTCATGCATCAAAATCCTCACAAGCCTGTAACAAATATAAGTGCTAAAGACTTCTCTAACAGATTCTGTTGAGATTGCTTTTCTTTTTCCCAAAATATTAGTGCACAAGAGGCACCTCACTGCCTTGCTCACCTCGATGGCAAGAAGGGGTCCCACAGGGACCTACTGGCACTTTTCCAGTGCCACTAGACAGGAGTGCTGTGTTGTCACAGCTCTGTCACTTCCAATAATGTATCTAACCTCTACAGAGCAACAGCCCTTTGCAGATACAAAACTTCTTCGTAGAAAACTCCATAACACTTGAAGATAAAGTCTGTAGGCTTCCATTTGAATAAATGCCACTACTGATGCTATGCTTTAAAGGAAAAGAGTTTCTTTAGACAGCAAATGAGTATACATTATTTAGGTGCTTACCACTACTTGACTGTTTTAGCTCCTTTGAAAAACAGCTGGAATGGGCAATCTAAGTATCTGTACTGATCCAGTCCTCCACATATCTGTGTGTGGACAACCAGAAAGACAGTGTAACCAAATTCTCAAAAGAATAGAACAATATAAATCCAGGTGCATTAGGTCATTTTATCCTTTATCATTGTCCTCATTCCCATCTCCCCAGACCCTGTCCCCAGCAGTAGGCAGCAGTGTCTCCCTGGGGCATTCTACCAGTCTCAGTCTGCAGTTCAGTGGAGGTATCTTTATATTTACGGAGATTTCATGAATTTTTCCTTCCTCAATTAATTTTCCCACCTGATTCTTGTAAACTTGCAGTGTCCATAATGTTCTGAGATAGAGTTCCACAGCTTGTTTATCCATTAGATGACAGGAAAAAAAGAAAAAAGAAAGAAGAAAAAAGAAAATTGTTTCAAAATTTTCACCTGCCAGCTTCTTTCACTTGTTCCTAATTCCTGCATTGGAAATTACAGTGGAAAATATTATTATACCAGACTTACCCATATACCTCCCACTTTTATACAGTCCCTTCCACTATCTCTGATATGTCACGGCTTTGCAAGAATGAAGAGTCCTGGCCTCTTCAGTCTTTCTTAGTATGGTAGAGATTTGCTGGCTCTGCTCATCTCTGATGCCCCTGTCTGAGCATTTTGCAGATCTACTCTACCGAATCATAATTTCTGCTTCTAAAACCCATACCGACTATTCCCAGTATTTATGTCATGTTTTCTAATGTGGCCACTAATTTAACATTTCTATCACTTTAACATCAGTTTACTGTTCTGCAGTTCCTTCTTTCTTCTCTAAACTCTTTGAAAACTGGTATCAAAGTAGCTATCTCCCAGTTTCTGGTATCAAGGAAATTTTAAATTTTAAACAAGCAGTTAGACAATGCTGTTGAAATATTGAATACTTCATCCTTAAATTCCTTTGCAAGTCTGTCTGTTCCTGTTGATCCTTCCGATATAGTATAATTCATTTTGTCTATTTATTTCATGAACTTTGCTATCTCCATTTCAATTTGAAAAAGAGCATCCAATAAATCTCCTGGAAGAAAGCTTTCCAGTGTGGGAACCTCCCCAAACTCCTCCAAAGTAACTGTGTGTACAGAAGATTTATTATAGGTTCTTTTCGTAGAATATCCCCGACTTCCCTGGGACTTTCATCAGACACTTCTCAGAGACTTTATACTTTGATCATCTTCTTGGACTTCTGGAAGATTTTCTCCTTCTGAAGTTTTTTTCCAGAGGGATTAGTAGTTTTTATACCTTTTACTAGATGTTCCTCAAATCTGTTTTGCTCTCTTTTTTTTTTCTTTTTTTTTTGTGTTCTGCCTCATTATGCTTGAATTAAAAGTCAAATTGCCAGAGTTTAAAGTCATCTTTGTTTCCCAAGCTCCAGTGTTCACAGATTACAGCTGTAGGGCTAGTTCTGAGGGAAATATTTGAAATTGGTAAGGGCCTAGTGCTCCATTTGCTTTTATGAACAGTCATACTGAAGGTTTGCAAACTCAGATGCTACTGAGTATTTGCATTTCCCAAGATATATAGTAAAGAAAAATTAGTAAATTTGCTCTTCCAAGCCCTGTTATAGGAGATGCAATATTTTAGTCCATGATTGCTGCATTTTATCTCTGCTGATGCAGCAATCATAAATTCTATGAGCCACATTAATAAGTGAAATGTTTACCTTAGAGCATGAGAGAAACTATATATTTTCTCCTGCTGGAGAAGAATCACGGTGCCTTCAAAGATTGCCTCTGGCTGACTGCCCCTAACGCATGAGAATGCTGTGGGTCTGACACTTTAGGGTCCAACAGCAGCCCTCTTTCCATGCACCATATATCCGTGCTGTCAGCTCTCATGATTTCACTGGGAATCTCACAGTGTATTTAAATAGCTACCTCAATGTGAAAGATTTTGACATTTTCTTAAGAAGTGTTGAAAGTACAACTGAAGGGTCACATGAAGATAAAATAATTAAAAGTAAATTAAAAGAAATCCACACCTTTAAGCTTTTTGCTGGGACCCACACCGGGTCCAATGCACACAGGAGCCTGTGCCCAGCGTGGTCTCCCAAATCCACAGAGACCTGTGAATTAGATGTTCAACCCAGATGCTCACCATCAGCTGGAGAGCATCTGACACTGCTAACATCATTCCTTCTCTGGGTGGTGGAACCTGGAAGTCATGTTATAGGGTCTGCTCTACATACTGTATCTTGTTGTTAAATCCTGCCCTCGTTTAGGAAGGGAAACTTCAGGGCACCATGTTTTTGCATCCCAAACTCTCGACATTTATGGTAGGAAACTTTCTGGATCCATCACAGACACATCATCTAAAGACTGCATTTCAATTCTGCCCTGGAAAAGCCATCCCTCAGGGCATAGCCTCTTCTTGGGCTGGGCAGACCCTCCCTGCACCACAACGGGAACCTGCTGGTGCAACCATGCTGGTGCCAGCACACATAGGGCTGGTCTGCAGGAGAGGAATCAAGAAGAGTATTACCACAACTTCACTTTCAAACACATGAAATTCACTCGTCGTTCTTTTAAAGCACACCAGATCTGAGCTGACTGGTTTCAGGCCCCATACTTAACACTGTTTCTAAAGCTTTTATGTGAGGAGAAATGTTTGAACACACACCTTTTTCATTCTGCAGTGTTAACCAGTCTTCTACTGTCAGACTTCTAATTTGACATACTTAAACACTCTGATAGGTTAATAATAGTGTCTGGGATCATAATGCTTGTAACAGCTTCAAACTCCAGGCAACACTTCCAGATGTATCACTACATTTTACTTACTATGTAGATAATATTGAGTAATTTGCTCAGGGAAGATTTATATATGGCTGACAGTGACAAAATACATGCAAAATATCTAAGGTTTGTAAATATATATGCACAGGACCTGAAAAGCCTCAGGCATGAATACCATCAAAACATTCTTTCCCTTGTAAACTCCAGGTAATATTAACTACTCAGATTGTGCTTCACAGTGTGACACTAAAGTACTTCAGTACATTTGGCTGGGAAGGAATTTACTAAGTAAAGATGCATATAAACATCCCCTTCAACATCAAAGACTACACCTGAGCTTACTTTTTTCTAAGTAAATACATTGTAGAGAAAGACAACATTTATTTATAAGCCAGTCTGAAGTACCAAGAGTACATTTTGTAAAAATAAATAAATAATTTTTTTTTTAAACTGTATAAACAATAATTGAAAAGCCCCTGGGTGTAATCTCCTCTGGATGTGCATTCACCATGGGCTCATTTTCACTTCTACTGAAGTCAAGTACAAAATTGATTGAATAGGCACCAGAATCAGTCCTTCTGCACACGTTACGAAGAAATAGGGAGTTTGATCTATTAACTTTGTATAAAAATTTTTACTAGACACAATTTTCTTCACTGAAAAATAGTCAAGGTGAATAGTTATTCATGGGGACATGCAGGATATTTTTGGTATTTCAGCACCCATGCTGAAGCTGCAGAACTATGATCCTTATCTCAATCACTGGAGCTTCAAAGGCTCCAATGTGAGCATATTCTTTCTGACCCTCGTGCCCTCCCCAAACCAGTGCAGGGAGACTAAAAACTTTTGAGATGCATTTATTCCATAAGTGGAGGGTTTGGCTACAGCCTATAGTCATAACTTCTGCTGGAGGTACGTGGCTACGCAGCCACGTTAGTCCTCCCTAGGGGAGGAAAACCAGGGGGAAAAACTTTTCCCTTGATCTATTGACACAGTAATTATCTGTATTCATCAGAGACTCAATGTAGATGATCACTATGGTCCTTTGGTTCTTTACAAGCTTGGGGGAAATAAGGTATGGAAATACATAAAATTGCAACTGGTTATTTTAAGCTCATCAGTTTTGGAGCTTTAAACACTCAGGCAGGTCTGGTTAAGCAGCCAAATTCCCTAGCTATGTAAGAGGTTCTTGCTCATAATATTTCCAAATGACATTGATTTCAGGACTTTTTCAGCTCCATTCAGTAATTCAATCTGACATGAGTAAGAACAACCAGCAGTCATATCAGCAATGTACACACGAGATTAAGACAGATAAATTGAACTGTTTACACTTCAACAGCAGTCCATGATGATGTGGTCAATACAGCCAGTGCAGTCTAGGTGGCAATTAACTCATCAGTTGTAAGTACCTGCTTGCAGGTGAGTGGAATAACTCTTCAGGTTCCACAGACTGCACTGACTACATCTCCAGTAACTATACTGGGACTTACCAGACATGGAGTGCACATATACAGACATCTAAATTGAAGTGTTAATTTTCAAGCTGAATCCTGCCCTGTGCATCTCCCCTGGTTTTATTAACACTGGCATTTGAACAAATGAGGGACAGCTCTGACTCTGTTTGGAACAGAATCAAATTTTGATCAAGAAAAAGATTGTAAACTTGAATACATCCCTGTAAATTATCTCAAGTGAATCACAGGTGAGAGAATTTTTTTGGAAGTACTATATGCATGACAATGAATTAGAAGGTACTTTCATTTTCTTCCAGGGTGTATTACAAGTTTTTTTTGGTCTAACATAATATTTCTGCAGTGTAAATCCAAACTGCATGAAGTGCCATGAAGAAAGTCATAAGTGCTAAGTGTAGGTGAGGAAGGCTAGAGTACACATGCACTTCCAACAGCTCTGTATTTAATTAGAAATTTAGTCATCACCCTAAGAGGTTTTGTCATACCTCTTTCTGTCTCCCACTCCACCGTCTAGAGATTTATTTTGCTGTACTGTAGAAATAATAAGCCAAGCAGCAAAAGGAGACATTTGCTCTTGTAAAAGAAAATACTTTGGCTCCAGCTGTGTTAAATATGTTATCTCTCCTCTGTTAAACTGTGTATAGATGAACCAGGATTTGGATGTTCTCATGCTCTGAATAGATCATGAATACCCTAATGAGTAACTCTAATCATATTAGAAGGAATTTGTACTACAAACGGTGTGGCCAGAAGAAACAGGGCAGTGATCCTCCCCCTGTATTTGGCACCAGTGAAGCCACACCTTGAATTTTGTGTTTACTTTTGGGCCCCTTAATTCAAGAAGGACATGGAGGTGCTGGAGCATGTCCAGAGAAGGGCAATGGAGCTGGGGAAGGGTATGGAACACAAGTCTTATGAGGAGGGGCTGAGGGAGTAAGGGTTGTTCAGCCTGGAAAAAAGGAGGCTTAGGAGGCACTTTATCTCTCTCTACAAACACCTGAAGGGAGGTTGTAGCCGGGAGGGAGGTCAGTCTCTTCTCCCGGGTAATAAGCAATTGGATGAGAGGAAATGGTCTCAGATTTTGCCAAGGGAGGTTTAGGTTGTATGTTAGAAAACATTTCTTCCCTGAAAGGGTTGTCAAACATTGGAAGAGGCTGCCAAGGGAAGTGGTAGAGTCACCATCCCTGGAGGTCTCTATAGGATGTGCAGATGTGGCACTTACAGATATGGTTTAGTTGTGGACTTGGCACTGCTCCGTTCATGGCTGGACTAGATCTTAAAGGTCTTTTTCAACCATAAAGCTTCTATGAATCTTTGATTATGGTGTTATTTCATTTGTAGTTCTTACCTTATAGCATTGTCCTTTTTGATGGTTTACCATTTCTGAATAAATAATTGTTCATTTTAAAATTTCATTTTAAAATAAAGCCTACTTAAACCTTCTGAAAGACAACTCTCTTTATGTTTTTAGAGTTTGCAGTTCCCTCAGCACATCTGTTTCCAAAGTACCTGAGTTTCCATTTATACACCAATCATAGAGAACTTCTGATCTCACACAGTGCAGTCACACTGGAGCTAGTTTCATGTTTTAAATAAAACAATGAGTGTGCAATAAATTTAATATAATGTTAACAGAATCTGGGTGACAGAAAAATGGTGTACCTGGAAGGAACTAGACAACATCTTTAGAGATTGAAGATGGCACTTTAGCTTCTTCAGCCAAGGGATATCTCAGATACTTTTGCTCAGAAATTATTTTTCTCTTTCTGGCCAAAGTCCTCTTCACTTACACTACCTCAGAGGTAGTCAGGCAATACACAGATTTTCATCATGAAAATCGTGATCATCTACCTTGTAATAAAGTGCCTGCTTTTATTCATGCATTAGATAGGTTAACATGTTTTCCTCAAGGGAAGCAGTATCAACTAAACCAGATTTTAGTATTTGTTTTGCGTAAGCCAATATTTGTAATATAGAAGCACCATTTTGGTACAGCATGTCTCAAAAGAAAAATATTATTGCAGGCATTAGCCCCATGTTTTTGCAATTTTTTTGTCCGTGATGGAGTTAAGCAGAATATATATTGGCGTGAGATTTATCTATTATCCTCCAGCCTTGTTAAAATGCTCAATATGGCCCCGAAATGACTATTTGCTTCCGGATAAGTTGTGTCCAAACATTTAATATGCAAATGCACTCTGTCTGATAATTCCAAATTCAGAAATATCATCAAAATTGGAGCAGAAAAACTTTGTGAACTTTGGATTTTCCTTCTTTTGATCTGCCTCCACTGCCCTAGAGCCATTCGTATAATTGTGTTTTCCCTTTAATTAGTACCAAACCATTTATGATATCTTGGACTCATCCCATCACAAATGCTAAAGCAAATTTAAACAATAAAGCACAATGCACTGAAACTGCAAAGGAGGTAAGACACTACAGATGGGGAGACCATAAACAAATTTCTTACCAGTTTTTCAGTTTAGATTCTCAAAAAGTATAATTTTCTTCTGATAAATATTTGTTTTCTTTGAATGTAAAACTATGAATAGAAAGTGATTTTGTCTGTGAGCAGTGCAAAGGTAACTCTCAGGAGTGGGACCTAAACAATAAAAATCACAGAGACGTCAAGCCAAACAGATGTCTCCCTGCTGACAGTACTTTGGGAAATAATTTAAAAAAACAAAGTAATTATACACTCATTACATCAGTGCTGCTTTCCCATTAGAAGATACATTTTCTGTATACAATTCTTTTAGATTATGAGTGACGTTCTGTTTTCCAGTTGGAAGAAATTATTTATCTTGGCAACAAATTCTGTCATCCAATTTGTCAAGTGCTCGTTTGATGCTAGTTATTAACTACAACATTATGATTATGTTTGTAATTCAAAACTAGAAAATTAAAGATGGAATTCAAGCAACATCTCTAACTCTCCAACTATAACACATAGATTTTGAGCTACCACAGGCAGGTTACTACAGGCAGTGTTTTGCCTACAGCACACGCACAGCTGCACACACGGAGCTCTGCCTGTGGTATATGTGGGACATGTGCTCACTGAAATGGTAAATTTAACCTGTAGGTTGGTGGATTTAGTGTTCCTTAACTAAAAATGCTTTTTAGTAGGATATTACTGGCACTGATGTCATTACAGCACAACGATGCCATTACATCTTTACACATAAAAGAACATCACAGTGTCATCAAGATATCCACCCGGTAAATTTATTCTTCAGGACATCTAGTCTTATAAAGTGAGATTATAAGAAGTCTGAACCAATTCAAGAGTTGCGTATTGCTTACAAATAATTTGAAATATTTTCGTATAGATGTTTCAGTTAATATTGTAATGGAAAGAAACAGCTGCATAAAGTGTTTTCAAAGGGACAGTATATATTTCCAATTTGTCACCTCTAATGGGGATAACTGATGAACTTAGCTTTAGAAACCACTCTTAAAAATTTATTTGCATTAGCACTTTCCAAACAGACTTTTGTCCAAATGCTCTACAACTTACAAAGCCTACTGAGCTACAGCCGCTTTCTCTAGCATTCATTTAACTACCTCCTGGTTTTTGTTTTGCCTTTTTTTTTTGGTACAGAAAATACAAACCTGCACCAAAATTTCTCTTTGACTAAAAAAAATCTCCAAAACCCCAAAACCAAATTTACACATCTACTGCACCACATGGCTAGTTTTCCTCCTGTTTCTTCACCTGGCCCAATAAGGGTGGTTCCAGAATGATTCTGTCCTTGGATTCAAGATCACTGCCTCAACGTGCAGCGTGTTGCTCGGCTCGAGCGTGATGACTGTTTACTCTGTGTTATTAAGCTGTTGATTAGGCTGTGGGAATAGACAATTGAGAACTGCACATCAGTCAGTTCAAACGAACTAAGCGTCACTTGATTAAACAGTGAAGTCTAAACACACTGTGAGGGGAATGAAAAAAAAAAGTGGGTTTCCCTGCTGTCGATTCATCCAATTCAGAGCTTGGGAAATATGTAGTAGTTAGCAGTATGGAACAGACTCTCACTTGAGTTACTTGTCATAGAGCATAGAAAAGGAAAGACACTTCTGCTGATTCAAAGAGTTTGCTGCATGTGATTTCCCACCCAAGACAAGGCAGGGATATGGCACAAGGGAAAGCTGATGAAGATAAGAGTGGAAACGAGAAGATGATGGGATAGGAGATATTATCACATTTGTTTGCATGTATTTCTTTCACTTTACATAGGTAAGATGACAGAAATGAAGGCTCAGGAGAGCACTGAGCAAAGACAGAAAAAGCTGACTGTTAACAAACCCTTTGTCCTTTGAGAGTGGAGAAAATAAGAGGGTTGCTTGAAAAGAGATGGGGCTGGGTAGAGTGGGAAGGAGGAGGAATGAGAAGCTCTTGATGGAGGAAGCTCTGCTAGAGAGATCGAGAGAAGACTGGTAAAAGAAACTCAGAAAGTGTAGCCAGGAGGAGGTGTATGAGAGGAAAGAAAAGAAAACCAGTAAAAAATATTATGCTAACATGGGAGTACTCCTCAAGAACAGCAAAAGACAAGTAAAACAGTAATGGGAATATCCTGGCAATATCAATATGGATCAATTTTTAAGTCAATGGGGAATGCTGTTTCAAAATGAACAGCAAAATAATGGCCCTTGCTATTAATCTGCCTGGAAGCTGAGTCACCATTTGGCACTTTCTACCGTTTTGCTTTTTTGGTCTGTATTTAACCCATGTATTATCATTTATATGTATTATCTGTGTATCATTTCTGTCACTTATTTTTCCATCCTGTCTTATTCTTTTCATTTCCACAGTTACAGAACTGAAATGATAACTGTTCAAGATAATTAAAATAGACTCTGTAATTCATGTTGATGTTCAACCATTTCAAACTTGCGAAACATTAACACTTGGGTTCTACTGAGAAATATGGGCAGTGCTTTAAGTAATCATGTCCCAGAAAGATGCTGAATTCAGAGAATTCCACATGAACAATGTGCACACAGATACAAGAGAGGATAATTTGAGAACACTCTACAAACAGCTGTGGGGGCTCGTTATTATTTTGTGTGTTAGTTCTAAGGTTAGTTCTGTGAAGTGAAAATATTGGTTAGTACTTAATCCAGTGGCTCTAAAAATACAGGCTAAAAAGTTTTTGGGGGAGCAGCTGAACAAGGCAATATTTTTACACCTTTGTGCCCTGTATCACTAGCTCTCAGATGCAATACCTCAGCATCTCTAAGTCTCTTATTCCTTCTCTTCAAATTCTCCAAGCAGAAAGAGATCCCTTACTCCTTTATCCTCTAAGTGGCGACCAAATAAAAAGCAGCAGATGCTGCGACTGGTTCTCAGCACAGAGCTGAGAACCATGTGTTCATTGACTTGTCAGTACACAGTTTGTCACCAGCCAACCATGAGGTCAAACTGATAACCACCAAGCTCTCACTGCTGTTTTTCATCCAGTGAATATACTAATTTGGGACTCTTTTCCAACCAGTCAGTGTCAGACCTCTCAGAAAGACATAGCATTTGGGTCTCTTCTCTTGTTTTATATCTGACTGAAATATGCCCATCGATAGTAAGATTTCTGACAAGGACATGACAGATAGGAAGACAGCAGGATTGCATATGCCTGATTTCAAGGGGAAACAAAGGTAAAAATCATGTTAAACAGAAGAGTCCATAGGGTATTTTTGTTAAGTATCACACAAAGCTAAACTGAAAGCTCTCTTTATCTCTTGTTTTTTTATGTGGCATATCCAACAAAGCTTCATGTGTTTCTCACAGGGTTAGATAATGTTGATAACATGGATGTGACAGCCTAGCCAGGCACTTGTTGGGGAACCCAAAACAAAAGTTCTCTAAATAAATCACCCTGCAAGTACATTTCTCTATTCCTCCAGTATTTACTAGAGAGAGCCACCTACACAGCTACAACTAGGAAAAAGGAATCTGATCCAAATTGACTCATTGACTCAATTTTAAATAATTAGCCTCTTTAACATAGAGAAAGCTGTTAAGAGTTAAGAACCCCCACATTATCATATTTTATTTGACGTAACCTTTACTTGTATTATTTAAGTTTATTATTACTTTAATTTATTAAGTTTATTATTATTTTTGAGTTTTTAAGAACCTGTAAGGCTTTCATCCTGCCAAATAGATGTATGCAACTGTCCTGATGCCTCTTGAAGAGTATGAGTTACTGACCTGAGAGACTGCTCTCAGAGATGCTTTAGTCTCTACTACCATCTCTTTTTTCTTCCCATTCCCTCCAGCTCTCCAGCTGAAGCTTCCTCTTAACACCACTGCACTTAACACAAACACATGCAGTCACAGAGACCTCACAGAAACTATGCAATCTCTGAGGGAAACTCAACCCAGCATGGCTGGGCACCTGTGGGTTACCCAATTCCACCATGCAAATGACACTGCGGAGGAAAACAGCAACTCTTAATAGGAGATGCAATTTTTATTCTGGCCTCGTCAGGCCAGTTTCACAGTTTCCTTGTGAGGCTTCACAGCTGCTTTGTGGCTTACTTGCCAGAAAGCACACCCACACTTCTCCCAAGGTATGCAGAAGTAGGTTGGGAATACACAGTACAAGAAAGTGCAAGGCTTCCCCAGATGATGCTGAAGTCACAAGTTCTGAGATGGGGAGCAATGCAAGTTGTCAGTGTGCACCTGTGCTGGGGGATATTTGCTCTGGTGAGAGGCAGAGATGATGGACCAGGGCATAACACTGTACTAATGTGGCTACAATTTACAGGGCCAGCCACTACCTCTGTGCAGCATCACCCTGTGTTGTACAGGTGAGCTTGTGTGGAGCTCCCTTAGGTGTCCATAAGATGTGCTTGTACAACATGTCCATATCCTTTGACTGCCTTCAGAACAGAGGCTTTGCTTGGACTGAGGGGATGAGCAGTTGATTTTTCACTGTGGTATCTTCTCAGATAAAAACCTTTTGTTTACAGGAGAGGGTTTATCTGTTAGTTGAAGACTACCCACTCCTCATCCATCACATAAAAACCCTTCCTTACTACTTCTGGACAGGATATTTTTATTTAGGCCTAAAAATAAACCACCATTAGTCAATAATCCCATGACAGGCCTAGATTTTGGAATACATGAAATGTTTCCTAATCCAGAGCGATCACCTTGCACTCTCTTTAGGTAAGGAAAAAAATCACACATTCTTTGAAGGCCTATTCATCTTCATTTATACTTTTTCTGTCAAAGACAGCACACCAGACACAAGGAAATTACTTTTTGATCTAAAATGGCAGTTTCTGTCTTCTATAACAGACACAGTCCAGGACAGAGTATGTTGGTAATATTGGTATCAGAATAGCATATAGTTGACAAAACTGAAGAGACTAATTTCTGTCTATTGTGGGATTCTGTAACATAATTTGATAAAACTCATAACAAACTGCCTTTTGCCTTTTCTCTTGTACACAGCAGGAATATCTGTAAAATAAGAAAATTCACAATCTCTAAGTATAAAAAAAGTTGCTGGCCAAAGCATCGCTATCATGGAAGTATGAGGGAAAGAACCACACAGTGCCAACATTTAAGGATGCTTACTTCCAACCATTCTCCTCCAGTGCTGGAATAGATGTTGTAAAACTATCCATGTAACCAATTTCACGGTCCAAGTGGAATGAATGTTAAGCATACATTGTGAGAAGGGAGAAAGAATGAGATTTGTAATATTTTCAGCTGTAACCTTCTAAAATGGGATGGTCTAAATGCAGCCTCTGGGCAAGAGAAATCATTGCATCCACACTAGCACCAGAAGAGGCAGCGTGGGTGGAAGTATAAATGTGAGAAAGTACTTAACCCTACAAGCTGCCCCCATTGCTTTCACATGGCTGGCAAAGGGGATTCTGAAACTGTTCCCTAACCACCCGAACCTGGACTACTAGAGGTAAGAAAGCTGACACCATTCATCTGTTGCTGAAGCTGAAGCAGCATTACAGAATGTAACTTATGACCACCAAAAGTAAAGTTGCCCTACGCATTCAGAATATTCAATTGCTTTGCTTAAGATTACAAGGATGGAAATCAAATATTCATCAAATCTTACATAAAAACTCTATCTTCAGTACCCAAGCACAGTAAGTTCTTCCAGTTTCACTTTTCTGTTATGAACTACTCCTCTGTGCTGGTTTTCACTGGAATGGAGTAACACCTGCCTGTCCACGGAAAGGGGTAAATGAATTCCTTGTTTTGTTTTGCTTGTGTGCATAAGACTTTTCCTTTACCTATTAAACTGATTTTATCCCAATCCACAAGTTTTCTCACTTTTACTCTTCTAATCCTCTCCCCCACCCCACTGGGGGAAAGTGAGTGAGTGGCTGTGGATCAGTTTCTGGCTAGGGGTTAAACCATGACGTGCTCTAGTTGTTTAAAAAATACAAACATGCATATACTGAAAACCTACCATAAGAATATGGTTTTTTTACTCAGACAAAAGCTCACCAATCCCCTACAACCTTTACCTCAGTAAAAATGCAATAAGACATCCTGTTTAACATCAGAAATTCACACCTGAATCACAGAAAGTCACTGTAACCAGGGAAACCGAACAGTGGCATGGACATTTTTTCATTAAAGCATGGATGGGAGGAGAATTAATATGATTATTATAGGATACTGGCTTTTGAACAATAGCAGTTCATTGTAACTTATTTTTGAGTTTGGTGGTGAGGAAGAATTCTGTGGCTGGGGAGAAGTATTCAAAGGCAAGTATTTTGGCAAGGGCTATACAGAGTTTCTAAATGGATGAGATTTGCTGTAGGTGAAAAAGCCTTTGTCACACACCGTGATGGATAATATTCTTGCCTGACAGGAATGTGGGGATGGGTTTCAAAGCAGAGTCCCCTGATAACAGACACAGGGGCTGGGCTGTGAGTAGGATTACCACCATGAGCCATTTTCCTTGCTCTATGCAATCCTCATCTGCGACTGAATCATGAGAATATATTTAAGATGTTCTTGGCAGCCACTTCTACAGCCAGTAATGCAGGGAAGGAGGGAGCCCTGCCCTGACAGCCGTTTCGAGAGCACTGTCCATAGCTAGTGATGCTCTCCTGCGGCAGACGTGCACACAGGCAACAATGCTGGCAGAACTCGACAACCAGAAAAGCAGGATTAGGAAAAGAAGGGAATATTGTCTGCATATTATTTCAACCTTCTCTTGGTGAACAAAGCACGTTCTGCCCCAGCAATCTGCCGATATCAGGACAAGGAGACAGACCCCTCCCAGCAGTTTCTGCCTCTCCAAGGGCTGACCCAAGGGTCCACATCTGCTCTTCTGCCACCACAGGCTGCCTACCACCCATTTCACAATTCCCAGTCATCAGTTTGTGGAGGACAGCTGAGCCTGGGCACCATGACCTCGTGTCCTGCTGGGGCTCAGCAGCAGCCTTTTGCCAGTAACTGATGCCGCTTGGCAGAAACAAGAGCTCCTTGTGTGGTTCTTGCCCCTATGGAGAACTCCAGCAAGGATGACCCTGCTCAGTGGCATCTTCCCTGCCTCACATGAAGCTCCAGGAGCAGAGCTTCTCATCTAAGCCTGTTGTTCGAGACTCTGTGGGAAGAAAGAAGCAAATCCAGGGAGTGATTCATCCCATGCAGCTCAGGCGCTCATCCCAGTATAGCAACCTCACTCCTTGGACGTACAGGCCTTCAGTCTCTTCTATTAGCTTTTGAGCAAGCCTAGAAGAACAACTTAGACTAGATTAACTTTCAGAGAGCAAGGCCCCATGAGATGGCTCCAGGCCTTAGCTTTCCAAAATATCAGCTGCTTAGTTAACACTGAAATACACAATATTTAAAGGACTATACAGAGGCGTCCCACAGTCTTTGTATCACATCTGCCATTTTGGGACATTTTCTTGCAGAAAACTGGTTTTTGAGCAAAGTTGGTCAGTTTGTTGGTCTGAGGAAGGCACCAGTCTATAACGTTATAACCTTTCTAAAGAATAAAATATATATAGTGAAGCCTTTCTCATTTATATTCCTCTTTATTAGATGAGAGAACAGCAACTGTGTATCTACCTGTCAGTACATGATTGTAATATTTATATCACCTCAGAGGACAGTAGAAGATAAAATAGATTTTCCCCTAAGAACACATGGACAATGACATTTTCAGAACTAAAATTTTGCAAAGATGCCAAATATTTACATCAACATTAATATAGAGAAAGATGTACATGGATGAAAAAAAGTTTTGGACAGGGCATAGGACAAAAAGAGCTTAGACTTTTTATTTTTTTTTTTAAATTGTTTACCTGCAACCTTTTTTCACATATGGAATCAGAGAGGGCAGAAGGAATTAGAGAGGAATGGCAGAGATCTGGGCCTTGAAAAGGAAGCCACGAATTATAGGATGGGAATCTTAAACATTTCCTCATGTAAACTGGTTCCCAGGAGCTCCAGTTCCAGTGGGGGCCTTTAATCGCTTCATGAAAGCAAGTAATATTAATTGAATATTTAGAGTATGTATTCACTTGCTATGAGTATCCAAGCCAGTAAAAACTCATCACCCAAATGTTTGTGAGAAGCAAACACTGTGTGTAAGTCAGCCCAAAATGGATTAGTTATTTGAAAGTATTAATTGATCAAAAAGAAATTTTCTGTAATGCTTGACTAATTTTTATTACCTGGAATAAATCAAAATTCAGCTGAGTTTTTGTAAGGGTAACACCCAATTCAAGACCTAAATCTTGAGAAGACTCTTTAGACATAAGAAAGATTTGTTAATCCCTAATGCAAAAGTACATCTGAATTGCTTATTTTTAGCTTTCAGTGTTTTGAAGCAGTGAGGAGAGGCAAAAAGTCTTTTTCTCTCCCATGCAGAGAGATAACAAGGGTAATCTTTGTTTGCAATACCCCTCAGAATAATTTGTAGAGGTAATTAGAAGAAAAGGTCTCTGAAGACTTAGATTCAGTATTCTCTAGATTTTCAACAACTAAAACCTTGAAAGTTTCCACTTTTTTACCACATTGTTAATTTTTATATCAAAGTGTCCTAAAAGTAAAGTAACAGCTGTGCAATTTGACATTGAAAAGATTTTTACTCTGAATAAGTTACTTTTCTCCTTCATTTCTCTTGTCTGTCAACTACACCAACAAAATCCAACAACCAGTCAGAGATGTTAACTCCCTGGAAGCACTTGCATTACCTTTCTAGCCTTCCATCAGGGTTTGTGATGAACTGTATTCATCTAGAAACTGTTAATTGTAGATTACTGAGCTGAAACTTTTAGAATGGTGTGTCTCCAGGAGAATTTAGTGTATATATTCATTCACCCAGACCACACATTAGTCTTCAGTTTATATTCTGTTCAAGGTTCGTGTACAAAACTGCACCTCCCACTTTTAGATGTCTGCACGTGAAAAAAAGAAACTACTCAGTAAGGATCAAAACTACAGCATCCTCATAATGAAGCCCTGGGTCAATGCTGCACTGTCCCACAGTGAAGTCTCTCTGTGCAGTGGCACATATCCCACAGCTTTTATGATGTCTCCCCACTGACTTGAGCAAGCTGTCGTGTATTTAACTTTAGCAGAGAAACAAAACCGAAAATTTTCTTCCAAAATAAAAATTGTATTCAGAAGCTACAAGATAATTACAGGAGTCAGAGGACCAGAAGCTCTGTTGTGGGTAGCAATATCTCTCACTCAGGAAGCAAAGGAGCCTTCTGGAAACAAGTGCCCTTCACTATCACTCTAATCACCCAGCTAAACGGAGAGAACACTGAAAACTATTTAAGAGGTAAGAAAAAGACCTACTGCTCTATGTGGTAGCTTGAAATGTGTGTTCACCTGTTTTCTGCTACCACACAAATAACAAGAGCATAGTTTGGGCTGCAGATAACCGTGTTTCCTACTCATCGTCCAATACCTCTGCTTTAGCAGTGAGAGCAGCCTGCTGGACTCAGAATATGCACAGCCCAGTGCAGCACATGGTTTACAGCCCAAGCAGTCAGGACCCTGGAGACTCATAGCCTACTTCCTACCACAGAGAGCCAAAGACACACTGTAATCTGGAGGATTTACTTCCAGATTCCTGTACATTCAAGTGATAAGTTCAATATCAGGTTTGCTAAGCAGGCATTGGAATTACGAATGCCACTACTCACTCTGTGTAATCATGTTGAATACTAAGTAGACATTAACTATTTGGCTAGAGATTTCAATTATTATCTTCACAGTCCCCTTATAACTTCTGGAATTATACTAGGATGTATCAAGCAAGTCCACCCACAAGTGATGGACTCTATGGCTGGAATCACTTTAAAAGAGTCACTAAGAACTCAAGCAGAAGCTTAATTAGCAGATTTTCCTACCAGACAGAGTCATATAGGACCACTCAGGTGGCACAGACTGAAATAAAACTCAAAACCAAACAGAGTTGAGATTTCATAGAGTGAATATCTACCCTTACACTTCCTCCCATACGGAGGATGCTGAGTCTAATTTTGATCTGGAAGACAACTGCGGAGACAGCTTGAGGCATTAGGAGATACCTGCAAGTGATAGGATTTTTCCTGATAATAACATACAACACAAAATTGTGCTTCTTCTAGTCAAAACAAAATGCAGATTTTCATTCCATGATTGCTACTTAGAGTTATGAATCTACTCTTTTTTCTCGCAAACCACCCCATTAACCTGAGCCATGCTATTTATATATCTGCAAGGCTTATTAGTGTGAGTAAGAGTTGCTGGATTAGGCTGTGTGTTTGCAGTGTGACTTTTATTTTAGGTGTGTGGGAGCAGAGTCCTGAGATTGCACAGAGATATCTTGGTGTGAAACGCTGAGGAAAGAGCATCTGCTGAGCTCTGTGAAAAACAGATAAAGAAATAAGGGAGAGACAGAGTGGATGAATGGGCTGAATGATAAAATAGTCTCATAACAAGCCCCAGACATTTGACTATTTATTTTGAATTATTCTAGTTTTGATAGCCCCCAAAGAGCACTTTAAAGTGCTTAATTTGCTCTGCTCCATTGATTTTAATTAATCTTGCCCTAGGCTTTCAAACTTGATGAGCATGGAGAACTTAGGAAAAGAAAAAAAAAAAAAGCAGCCTACTTCCTCGCTGTATAAAATTGCTTAACTGCCTCACATCACAGGCCACTGCAGTGGGGATGTGCCAGCCCTGGACACAAGAACTATTGAGCCATGGGCACCACTCCTGCAGGGATACTACATTCACAGGTTGAACTTAGAAAAGAAATATCTAATGCTGAAGCCTTCTGGATGGATGGAGCTGATCTAGTGCTTTCCCCTCCAGCCAAAAAAGACAGCAAATACCTGCAGACTGCGCTGAAGGCATGAGGCAGTCATAGAGTCATGCAATCACAGAATGATTTGGGTCAGAAGGGACCTTTAAAAGTCATTTATCCCCTGCAGTGAGCAGGGACATCTTCAACTAGATCATAGAATCATACAATTGTGTAGGTTGGAGAAGATCTTTAAGGTCATCGAGTTCAACAATTAACCTAATACTGTCAAGTCCACCACTAAACTGTGTCCTTAAGTGCCACATCTACACATCTTTTAAATACCTCAAGGGATGATGACTCCACCACTTTTCCCTCAGCAGCCTCTTCCAACCTTTTGTTGAAGAAATTTTTCCTAATATCCAATATAAACCTCCCCTGGTGCAACTTGAGGCCATTTTCTCTCATCCTGCGAGAACAGACATGGCTACAACCTCCTTTCAGGTAGTTATAGATACTGATTAGATAATCCTGAGCCTCCTTTTCTCCAGGCTGCACAACCGTTCTCCCTCAGCTGTTCCTCGTAAGACTTGTGATCACATTGCTCAGAGCCCCGTCCAACCTGACCTTGAATGTTTCCTTCCATGGGGCATCCATCACTTCTCCGGACAACCAGTTCTTGTTCTGTTTCAATAGGCTCTGATAAAAAGTGTGTCTCCATCTTTCTTGAAGCCCCTTTAGGTACTGGAAGGCTGCCGTAAGGTCTCCATGGAGACCTCTCTTCTCCAGGTCGAACAACCCAAGCTCTCTCAGCCTGTCAATAGACAAGGTGTCCCAGCCCTCAATCATCTTTGTGTTCCTTGTCTGGACTCTCTCTAGCAGGTCCATGTCCTTCTTATGGAGGGGGCCTCAGCACTCTAGGTAAAATGAGATGCCCAAAGTGATGGGCAGCTCCGACAGCAGCAGCAGCTGTATCAATAAACTCCTGTTGCTTGATCAGCTGGCGTTGGGAAGCAGAACACCATCCTGCAATGGGAAGAATGAGTATTTCTTTCCATAGCCAAGGTTCCACAGTGTCCCAGAGTTATGCAGACATAACACTTTTGTATTGTGAAAGGCTCCTGCCAGTGCAGAGCCATATTTAAAAAGAAATTAGAGAGAAGACCTACAGGAAGCAGATAAGCTTTTGCACCCCACAGGAAGAGATGCCTCAGCTTGAGGAAGGAAGGATGATTGATAAACAAAAAATTACAGGATCCTCTATCCTCCCTGGAATGACTGACTCAAGGCAGCCCCTTTGGTGGGAGAGCTCCTGTGATCTTTTAAAGAGACCAATAATGACTCATGATGACTGCAGCATAGGGAGAGTGGCCCTGGCATCAATCACCTAATGAAGGTGAATTTAACTACTGCCAAGTAGTTCAGCAGTTTTTAACCAGGTGTAAACACCTAGTTGATTTAAAGATCTTGTTCCAGAATTACTAAATTTGAGATTTAAGAGATATTTTCTTTCAGCAACTTCCATTAAAGAGACAGAAATCCCAGAGAGGTAGGGACCTTTTCTCTGATAGCACAGCACTGCCATCATGTATGGGATGTGCAATGGGATCAGAGACTGCAGTGAAGACCTGCTGTTTTCATGTTTTCCCAACCTAGCAGAAACAGTATCAATCAGGTAACCAATTTGCCCTCATCTCTGCCAAACTCTGCATGTGTGAACATGTCAATTCTTCTTGATTCAGCTGAGAGCAGCGATCCCTGAAAAAGCCACCAGTCCCTAAGCATCCCCCCACTGAGAAGGGCTGTTGAGTCCTGGGAGGGACACAGGACTATTCCCTGGTGGGCACTGCCACAGGAGGTAGGGGATCCTCCAGCAGGACCAGGCTGTGGGAAGGGGCCCCAGTCCATCATGCAGGAGGATAGTAAGGTCTGTCATCAACTGGGATTTACATCTTGTCCCCTTAAAGGGCAAAACACTGACCAGCGTTAACTAATCAGTGTTTAAACAGTTACTCAGAAGCCATAATTTAATGTGTGTGACTTCTGTAATTACTACTGTCTTATTCTGCATTTTGCCTTTCTGGGGAAGGTTATTAGAAGGTTGTATGTTTTAGACAATAATTACTTAAATCTCCTGCCTATGAATAAGCAACCTCAGATTTCTAACATCCGTAATTCTGAATGTGGCTATCTGGATAACTGTCCTAAAAAAAGAGAGGAAAAATAATTTGCTTTAGCAAAGGAAGGTATTGATACTGTATATTCACGAGAGACTTAAAAAAGAAACCCACAAATAGATTGAAGTAATTCATTAAGAACATTAATCAGTTTTGGACTATCATATTCTGTAGTAATCAATCATTTTAATTAAAAGGAACCATGCATTCTCTTCCTGTCTTTTACCTCAGCACATCTTTGCACACACAACTGATCAAAGACGTCATATTTCAAAGATGCTGAATACAGTCTCTATAATCTTCATTAAAGAATTTCACAAAGCAATAATATCCTCTGTATAGAAGTGCCTGCCTTCTTAGGGAAGCTTTTGCTTTTGCTCAGGAGGAAATGATCAGATAATTTTCCAGAAGCTCCAATTCCCATGCTTTGTGTAAGGGAAAAGAGAGCTCCCAAGCACCTTACAACGAGGTGTACACCTTACAAGGGTACACCCTTGCTCCTCCACGGTAAACCTGACTTTCCATGCACACCCAGATAGGCACCACCACTCGATAACTCTCCTTCCCACATGTCCCCAGAGAGCAGAACCTCACAGACATCTCCATTCTGTCCCGTACCTTTCCTTTAACAGCTGCCAAGGGCAGATATCACAGAAAGAAAGGAATGCATAGGAATATTTCCCTGCTCTGCAGTGTGTTACAGGTCAGGGACTTCTTGAGCCAGAGGCAGTGTTTGATGGCTAAAATGGATTTTTCATACCATGCATTTCTCCAGTCCATTTTTGAATCTTCTAACAAGCTGAGATAAATTCTTTCTTTTTAGTATCAGCTGCTTTGTTCTGCAATTTTCAGAGCAATCTAACACTAAAATTATGGGAAAGAATGAAACATAATAAGCAAGGAAACAGTTTTGTTCCACTCATCAATGTGCTGCAGTCTACTAAGATCAAAGAGTGCTGCTACTTTCCTTTTAGGAGCACAAGGAAGAATGAAGGAGGAAAAAAAAAGAAAATGCATTTATAAAGTAGCTATATCTTCCTTTCCTTAAGTTGATCCTTCTGCTTTGCTGATATCTGCCTTTGCCTATCAGCATGAAGCTTCAAAGGATGTCTGGCTTCAATGGTATCTAATGTTGATTTAATTTAAGATAGAGAAAGACAAGGGTGTAATAGGGAGAATCAGTCAACAAGAAAGGCACAAGTCAAATGTTGTAGCAGGGAAGATTTTTCAGCTGTCCTTTTCTAGAGTAAGAGAAACAAATGGCAAATGGATAGGTCACAACTGTGATTCTTGCACTTAAACTGCACTGAGAGAGGGACTCAGAGGGATTGTTTCATTTTTCACCACCCTACAAGATAGTGAACGGAAACAAGCAGCTGACATGGTTCAGCAGCACTTTCAAAAAGCCACTGGCAGAGTTCTATTTGAGGAGATAAGTAAATCGTGGTGTGAAAGATAAGCAGTGATGTGGCCTGCAAACACTGTAGCAACAGATGCATCAACAAAGGGTCGCTTTGGTATATGATGGAAGGTTGCACTTGGGCATGCTGAAGTCCTGGCTGAAACCAGTGGTGCTAATTATAATTATATATGACCTGAGAGAAACAGAGAATAGACAAATAGAAAAAAATTCTTTACATTATTCAAACCCAGAAAAAAACAAGATGAAATCCTCAAGAGAGTCCCGCCAAAACAACAGCTGGGATGCGGACAAATGTGAGGGAAATGGTCTGAACAACTCCTCCGCATTACTACTTTGGAAATGCAATGCAGCCACAAAAGAAAAAGCCCTGTCTCCATGCTCAGAATGGACTTCTGCTTACAGAAACAGTCAAAACATTGGGATGTACAAGGAACAGGACAAAAAATTCTCATCTCATAAGGTCCCAAAGTAAACAAAATGCTCACCCTTGCCTTCAACAGTATGTCTGTTCTGAGCTTCATATCTCAAAAGAACGGAGTTTCAATGGAAAGAATTCAGAAAGGAATAATGAAAATATTAATGGACATAACACAATAAAGGCAGAAAAAATTCTTACATCAGAGACAAACTGCAAAGTCTGTGACTGTTTAGGAAGTAAGTGAACAAAAACGAAGAATATGGTTCTCTGCCCTGCCATAAATCAAAAGCAAAGAAATATTTCACGTATTTAGAAGGGAGCACTTATCTATACCTGAGGAAATCTCTTTAAATAGAAAACAAAAAACTAAATAACCCATGGATATCCTTATTTCACAGTATGCAGTAATAAAGAGCCTTCCAGAGTGAGCAAGAGGATCAAACAACTAAAGAGCACACTGACATCAGATAAAATGAAATAGAGATATAAACTTCTGTCTTTTTAAGCTACTCATTAGCTTGACCACTGTAAGATTTTTACAGTTTCAGGGGTTGCTAGGAATGTAAATCACAAAGTGATGTATGATGGAAACATGACTGAACAAGCAGAGACCCGTGCTTCTGCCATGCAGTGCAGCACTCCCTGGACTTCCCCAGCTGTGCTGTAGGTGCAGTCCAGTCACACCACTGTGGTGCTTTGCCTACAGGAAAGAGTGCTAATGCTGGCTTCACACAGCCACACTGAATCTGGCTGCAAGCACTGAAGACTGCCAAGCACTGCTCCACCACCATCGCCACACTGGACTCTCTGCTGTGCTCCACCTCTCTGTAGGCACACGTGCTCAGGGTACTCGATGGACTGGGTTATAAGGAAGTAAGTAGTAGCCTTATTTCATATGATACTTTTTGTGTTTCCAAATAGAAATCAACACTATGCCGACCATAATCCTACCGCTGGACACAGAGAGCAGTCAGAATCTAATGAGGACTCAATCAGAACAAATCCAACTTCCTAGCTTTGCTCTACTATTTTATCCCTTTACAGTTTATTTTCCTAATCAAAAACAAATGCCAGACCTCACTGCTGCAATCCTCACTGTAACACAGCCAAAATATTTTGCAATTTAATTCTGTGTTCTTAAAATACACTAACTTGAAATGATCACACTTGGGCTTTCCTCTAGGTGAACAACACAGCATTTCCAGACTGCAGAAACCAGCTTGTCTCTGGACAATCTAAAAGAACTGTTAGGTGGGAATTCAAGTGAAAAGAAGAATTACTGTAAGAAAACAGGTGGTGTAAGAAAACAGCTGAAGAATGATGTCTGTTTCATTGTTTTGATGAAAATACCTCTTGGACGACCTGAACACTTGTTTTGGACCACAATATTGGCTTGAGAATTGGAGAGTTACATTGGGAACGAGCTCTTACAAAAACTTTTAATCTATCTTTTATTTTGACAGAAACATTATCACCAAGTTTAATTTAAATAGACTTGAGACATGGTTGCCCTATGGAAATGGGCAGGCTCACTTAAAGGGACTTTGCATGAAGAGTACCCCTCTTTAATATTTATGAGACTGTCCCAGGTTTGCTAAAGTTCAAGTACACATCTCTTTTTATTGCACGAGTCACAGTATTTAGAGTTAGTTAAAAATAATTTATTCTCACTAATTCTAATGTGAGCAAACAACTCTAAAACAATACATCCAGGGAAATCTGAGTCCAAAACACTCAGCTTTACCTATTCAAAAATCTCCCAATGCTGCAGCACACATAGATGAAAGCCTCCTCTGTGCATTAAAATCATCTATTGAAGGTAACTCTCTTTGAATGTTTAAACCTAGGAAATCTCTTAGAGTCTTGCTCTTCAATTCTCTGTTCTCTGTTTCTTTCTTTGCAAATGAAATAATTAATAGAACTGATAGTAAAAAAATAGTTGGCAAACCTTGAAAAATTATGTATTTTATGGGTCAAGCCTGCCCATGGACAACTTATGGTCAGTTTTACTGGAGCTGTGAAACAAAAATAATAGTACAGGTCCAGTTCCTACCGAAAAAAAAATCACCCTTTTCCCTCTATACTTCTATGTTTTATCTCTTTCTCCCTCTCCCCACACACCATTTTCGTGATGGCAGTTAGCCAAAGGCATGCAAGAATGAATTGCAAGAATGAATTGTTGTGGCATTTAAATTATATCAATACTGAAATGCAGAATAGAGCCCTTTTCTATTTTATCTCTAAATTGAATGCTTTCACAGAGAGGCACTGTTATCTGCATTACAATTTGAGAGCTACATTAGTAAATCTTGAACGCTGTGAATTAGAGTATTCAACCTCCGAGATGGATGGTTGAGTTCACCACAAAAAATGTATTAAGCTGGAGATATGGCTTCATTTGGAGTGAACACGTATTTCGAAGAATATATGTGACTCAGAAACCAAGCCTAAATTTCTGGGGGAACCTGCATCCAGATGAATGCTACCCTCTTACTTTTTAAAGTAAATCTTTTTAGATTTTCCTGTCTAAAAGCTATGCCTGCAAAAATGATTCTCAGGTACTATTTCCTGTCATATGGGGAAAGTATGTAAATTCCCACTTTTACACAATCATTGGAGCAGTCTGAAAATGCTGCCTGGGAGTGGAGAAGGTTCCCATCTCTTTTATGACCGACTGTAAGCGCACTAGTAATGCTGCAAGCATATTGATGGAGCAGGCAGCTGCTAAACAGTTATAAAGCTTTGGAGAAATGAATTAAACCTTCTGAGAAGTACTTCAAAGTCTTTATCCTTAGGACTTCAAGGACAGCAACTTCTCAGTGCCCCCCAGACCCTTTTGGCCTTTAATCAATTCCCAAGTTTTCAGGTTTCTGAGATGCCACAGCTGCCACATGCATCTCTGGAATGTACCTGGAAGTGCTGTGCTCTCCACTCTCAAGGGTAGGCACAGAAAGGAAAAGTTTCCCCCTCCCCCCTTTTACAAAAGCACACAGAGGAAAACAGTGTTTGTGTAAAATTATAAAGATCATGATGATCAAATTGTATGATTACCTTGTGATAACCAAGCTTGGTTTTGGAAAACACATATTCTGAAGCATAGTCTGTGTTTTCTTTTTTCACATGTAGGTGACATTTGCTGGCAAATATCTGAAGGGCAGCCCATTCCCATTAAAAAAAAAAAAAAGGCAGAGAAAGACTATTTACCTCACTTGGGCTCAAATGAACTGGTAGTGCGAAAGACAAGTATTCCCACAATTAAAAAGATAAGTTCAGAAGTTATACCAAAAAAAAGTCCGTTGCATTAAAACTTCTTTCATTTGTGAAACTGATATAAGTTCTCCTACCAGTGTAAAATGTGCCAGGATTATTTGATAAAGCTGACCCAGAAACCTGTCTGTGCAAAGCAAAGTCCTTCATTCAAAGAAGCTTGAAAGAGACTGAAAGACTTTGGGGAGGAAAAATGAGCAGGGCTGCGTTTGCAGCCTCATAACAAGGTGGATTTGAGAAGAACCCCAGAGAGCTCTGTCCATGGCTGGAGATGGATCAAAAGCACTTGCAGCACAAGGACTCTGCTTTATGTGGGTGAAGGAAGGTCAGAGCTGGGGCTGGTGGTCCCCTGTGCCAGGGAGAGAGCCATGACCTGGTGCTCAGCTGGGAACCAACCAGCTCTGCCACCTGGAATCAGGCAGAAACAGCAAGGACTGTTAGTATTTTTAGTCCTTTTCCTCAGTTATCATGTGCCTGCAGCTGATTTTCCTCTCTTGGTAGGTCCTTGCACCGAAGGAGCCATGCTGATCATGGTGCAAGGGCTATGCTCCAACACTATGCCTGGGAAAGGCAAAGCCATTGGCTCCCAGCAGCACGGTTCAAAACCAACCTGCAGCTCATCCTGGCCTCTCCCCACTGAAATCAGGCTTTTTTGCCCGTGCATGAGACAGTGTCAAATGTTGAAGCTCAAAACGCCTCTTTTTTGGACCTGTGGAGAACAGAGGAACACAGAACTTTTTCTCTTTGGCTTGAAAAATCCTGGAAGGATTCATGTTTGCATTTCCGTTTAATGATGAACCTTTTTTATTGAGTTCTGTCGGCTGGTGATACCCATTAGGGAACCTGTTGGAGGTTTCAGGTGAAGGCTTTATCTGTTTGATCTTGAGTCCATGGGGATGAGGAACAGGTCACACTACTTTGATCTGAAGGAGACAGTACGGGATCACATTCATATGCTGCCTGATCTTCCTGTAACCAGAAGCCCTTGCAATTTTTATACAACATCAGATACAGATTTTTTTTCTCAGACAAATCAATGGAGCCATCTTCTAGCAGAAAGGGCTGGCCCCTGCCAGAGCATGGTTGCAAGTTTCTCGAAGACCTCCTGCCTTACCTCTCCTTCACCCCTTAGAGCCAGCAGCTAAAAAGCAGTGTTTTCAGTTGCTCATACCAGACTCACAGAGGAGCCAGAAGGAGACACGACTTTTGTGATAGTATTGCACTCTCATCTTCTGCAAGTTTACTGTATACAAAAAGCACAGTTTTAATGCATCCCTGATATACCTGACCATATGATACCACCCACAAAGTATCTGTCAGAAACCCCTGTGTTTCTCTCTCTCTTGCTGACAGATGCCCTTCAGGTGTGGCATTTCTAGCCCATATGGGACCTGATAGTGTTGCCTGTGAAAGCACATGAAGGATGTGACATATCATTACTTATTTAGTATTTATTATTTAGTTACTATTTAATTATTAATTTATTATTTAAAATTCACTAGGAACAAATTCTTCAGTGTGAGAGTGATGTTGCAATGGAACAGGTTGCCTAGAGAAGTTAAGGATGCCTCATCCCTGAAAGTGTTCAAGGCCAGGTTGGATGGGGCTTTGAGAAACCTGGTCTATTGGAAGGTGTCCCTGCCCATGGCAGGGGGTTTGGAACTAGGGGATCTTTAATGTCCTTTGCAACTCACACAATTCTATGATTCTGTTTGATTTGATTCATTGCCATTATGGGGCTAATGCTGTCTTGAGTCCACTCCTGCTCATAGCAGAGAGCTGAAGTGATGTTTATCTACTTGTGCAGCAGATAAATTTTAGTCAGGGTAAAGCACTGACCCTCTTAACCCCTGGATGCTTACCTGCAGGAGTCTGCTCTTGTGCACCTGTTTAATCAGTGGGATAACCTTCAGCTGGCTACTAGAGATTGGAGGCAGACACTAAGCCTGCAGCAAAGCTCAGCTGGTTTGTTAGCCTTTGCTCTCCCCAGAGTCCCTGGAGAAAGAGCACACACACTCCCTGGGGAATCATTTGGAAACCCTCTGATTGAAAAGAATGAGGCCAGGGGCTTTTGGGCAGCTGCAGGTCTTTAAAGCATAATTTTACAGCACTTCATGCTGTATCTTAAAGGACATATTTTATTATTTGACACTTATACAGCAGGATATCCCGTTTATTCTGAGCATGTGGCTTCGAAGGACTCAATGCAGGCTTTGGGCTTTGCTCCCCATTGCATTCCCCTGTTCTGGTTTCCTGTATGCGTGCGATCATTCCCCACATGCTTTGTGAAGCTCATCCCGGAAATCAGTTCTGATTTTATCCATTAACTTCCAAGCTAAGTTTGTCCCTGTACTCCTGTTTTCAAGTATTTGCTTCAGAAGTATTTAAGCAGCTCCCATCTCTCAGCCTTCAAAGCAGCTTTGTCTTCCCTCACTTACACTAGTCATGCCTGAAAAGCTGAAGAGAGTGTGGTTCAAGAAACCACTGCCCCCCAGCTACCTTCTCCTGCACTGGATGCCACGAGTCAGCTGGAGCTGTATCTCTGTTTACTAAAGGTATCAGGTCATGGTGTGAAATACAGGTGGTCTGAGGGTCTCTGGCCACTCTCCCTGGTGGTGGTGATATTCCCACACATGGCAGATGACAGAATCACACCATTTTCCATGCACAGGTCCAAGGCATGGGTACACTTTATATCGCTTGTGCTGTGGACACAGGAGAGGAGCAGTTTCCAGGAAGGCTGGGTTGAGCAAAGGGGAAACACAAAACGCTCCTCCATGAAGCCTCCAGAAGGTTATGGCATTTATGGGGGTGAACCAAGGGCCCTTATTTTGGCTTTGCCTGGTTCCATATGTTGTATGCACAGCGGGGGAGCAAAACTGATGGGAAAATCACCTCCTAGAGAAAACACAATACTTGGATATAGGCAGACCCAAGACTGAAGCAATCCGGTGTCCCGGGACTGTTAATGCATGGAACTGATTCACTTCATTGGGTACAAGGGCACATTAGGCATGAGATTAGTGTGGGGTTAAAAATTGGCTGTGATCCTCTAACTGAAATTTCCAGAATACCAGTATCTTTTAGGGGTTCCAGCTACACTGCAGTAACAGAGACCTGAAATTGTGCTTAAAAGCTTGAAAAAGGACAGGTACAACACAGCAGAGAAATGTAGCAATGAGAGTAAGTGAATATAAGGTGTGACTGGTAAGGAAGTACCATGGTCCAGAGGAGATAAAAAATCAACAGAATGACAGGTGAGGTCTGAAAGATGAAAGTTATAGCATCGTATGTAACAAAAACCGATCAATCTTCAGGATAATTTTTTGTATTTCTTGTGGTCCATCAAAAATCATAATAATTGTAAAAATTGGTTTACCCAAAACCTGTTTGCTTCCTCCTCTTAACAGCCTTATTGAAGCCAACAAATTTTCTTGGGAGTGCTGCGAAGAGCAACATCCTTTTAAATTGATAAATTATAGAGCATAGTATTCTGCTTTTGAAATAGTACTAATGAAATGCTTTCAACTCTGCAAAATGTGTATCCTCCATTTGAATGCATTCTGTCAAATGTGAATCTGTTTTAGTTGATTATTGCATAAGGAATTGGTGTATGTAAAATTAAGAAGCTAGTCTTTACCTCAGTCATCTCCCTGCCGTGGTTCCTGATGCTCTGACTGCTCCAGCCACAGCTGCTTGCTCTGCATATACTTGTATCAAACTGAAATGCACCCCTGTGGCTGTGTGGAGGGGTCCACCTGCCCCACTGTAGGCAAACTCAATATTCAATTCAAATTCGAACAAAACTTGCACAAAAAAATGTGTAGATGTGGCACAGTTTAGTAGTGAACACGATGGTGAGGGATTAATGGTTGATGATCTTAGAGGTCTTTTCCGACCTTAAAGATTCTATGATTCTATGAAAATACTCAAGCCTGCACTAGTCTTTGGCAGCTATCTTGCCCTGGATATCCATGGAAGGTTGGATCAAGCTCAGGTGTGTCCCAATGGGCCCCATCTGCAACTAGGACAACGGCATCAATGTACCTGAAAAAAACAGGATGTTCTAGAAGAACTTCTGAGCTACAAGGAATGAAATGCCTTGCACGAGCCTGGCAGTTTGTGGGACTATCTTGTATAGTTTATTTATTTTTGTCTCCTTTCTTCTTAAAATAGAAGCATACCACTTTGCGTAGCAGCTTTGTGAAAACACAAATCCATATTCACATAAAGTATACAAAAATTTTGCTACAAATTGCTGTTTTCTTCATGGTTTACTTTGATTTCACAAGAAATCTCTTCTTTATGTAGTGAATCAGAAACACAGAACATTTTCTTTCCAATGCAGCTGACATTTTTGAAATCAGTTCTAAGAGAACAAGAGGAGAGTAAAATGTATTCATATTTAAGTATCAGAAGGTATCCCTCTTTGACCTTATTTTGGCTGGGATCAAGAACACCCAGGTTAATGACATTAACCAAGGTTAATGACACTTGTGGCATTTATAAAACTGGAGTACTAGAGTCACTTTTGCCTCCAACACTTCTCCCTGCTGCTATAAAATTTATGAGCATTATATGCTACCTGGACTAGAAGATCTCTGCTCTTACAGCATTCACTAGCTTTGCAGGAGTGCCAGGGTGTGAGGAACTCTGAAATCTTCCAGAAACTATTGAAATTCCAGAGACATAGACCGAGAAATTTGCAATTCTTACAACCTTCTTTGCATAGGAAATAGATTTCCATCAATCAGGAGGTACAGGGGCATTCCTATGGGAGTACCTAACTGAAATTAGCCAAACAATCTCACTCTAAAATAGTAAAAGGCTCCAGTCTGAGCTAACATAACAAACCATAGTTATTAGATGTAGCTAGCTTGGAGATAAGATTTCTGTCGCCTTTCCTCCAGCTATTAATAGTAACACAGAAAGATGGAGGTTTATGATGCTTCTTCCAAAGGTGAAAAACTCAGGTATGTGCTAAGGATTTTAAATGTTGAAAACTGCCATTGAGTAGCCCTGACGTTTTTCCCCAGCTTCCGTGATTCAGAGAAAAATTTACAATTAATCAATTCAGTTTTCATGTGTGTTTATGTAGATTTGTCATGATAATAAAAAACCCTTGTAATCCTAACCGGGAAAGGTTTTTGCCTCTTTGCAGCAAGTCTGGTGAAGCAGTCATAAAGAGAACCTTAAAAAGCAGCACACAGTTCATTTACAATCCTGCATATACCACATGCTTCAGTGTCACAAACAACACTGAAGTAATGGCAGACATAATTCTGAAATCCACTCTGACTGTGAAACCTGCGAAGTGACTGATAACCTGGGGAGAGAAATAAATTAAAATCTAAACTGCATCTTGGTTTACTGCAAGCTGACTCTTGAAGAAAATCCAAAACTTACACTGAGTATGCTCCAAGTAATGTTTTAAAATATCCAGACTAATTTTGTAAATTTAGTGAAATATCACATTGAGCGTCCCACGTGATACAGATGAAGAAAGATCTTGATTACATTAGGGAGGAGAAACCTTCAGAAGATCAAAGTTGTACCTCCTCAGTTAGGATCTGTGCTGACTGCTGGGGCCAGGCTCAAACTACGAAAAGAAACACCACCATGCAGCAAGGGGGTGGTGAGGCAAAGTCTTAAGGCAAAACTTGCCAGCTGCAATCTCATCTTCCCTGACATCAAGGAACAAAAGCAGGACTGAGAACATGTCTAGCAGGTGAAGTGAGGTGCAAATTGTACAAGAAAACAGCAGATTCATATGAGGGAAAAAGACCTTCAAAGTCCTCAGGCTGGAAAATGGTGATGGAAGTAGAAAACATTTAGAGAGATGAAGGAAAGGTAAGCTTGAGTGAAGCACTGTCTCCTGTCACTCATCTCCTCTGTGCTAAAAATGTAGCAAGAGGTACATTCTCCAAAGGGTCTGTCTGCAGATCACTCAGAAAAGCCAGATGGGACTCCACGAGACCCAGAGCACCATCCTCCAAGTCCGCAGCAGCAGCCTCTGGAGGAGGAAGCATGTTGGGTTCAGCTGGAGCTACACAGCTCTGCCCTGTGAGGCCTGGTAAAATGTGCCACTGTTTTCTACGTCTTGAGTGATCCTGACTATCCTATTTATTTATTTCCACCTTCCATCAGATAGGGGAAATACTCCTGGTGACCAGCTCCTGGTTATTCTCACATCACTCTGGACTGCACTGAAAAGCATATTTACATGAGCCCTCATCTTCCTTCTGCTACCAGTAACGTCCTGATCCATTGTCCAGTTTCAATCATAGTGGACAAAAAGGTAAAGGTCTTCGAGAGAGTCAAGATCCTACAGACTCCACAGAAAGCTATACAGCTACACAGAGGAGACACTATGGTTCCAATACCCATAAGCTTACCCCTGTCACTTGTGTGTCTCGACTGAGATGCGCAGTCAAATAGTTGCCTGCATATTGCTGTCAAATTACTCTGCAGGAGGAGGTTGTACATATATGCAGGGACCACAGAATATCTCACTATAATTCAGTCATAAAGCCAAGCAAGCAAAAGACATAAATCTGCAGATAACTAGGTTTTGAAAGAACAGGTGCTTGCAAAGCTGCTTGTTATCTAATTAAATTTTCTACCGATTCTCCACATCTTGTTAATAATCTCCATGTGGATGTTTACTGCCTGCCTGAATCTACAGATCAGAAACAGTAACTGAAAGTGTACAGGATAAAGTGATCATGTCAGCACTGCCTGTTCCTCTTGATGGGGTAGTGAAGACTAAACTCTTTAATCAGGGTAACCCTGGTGGCTTTTCTTGTCATACTGGCTCAAACAGGAGTTTCATCTATGAGGCATGGAATGGCTAGTGAAAACATTACTAGCAGCTCTGCAACTGTGCACGGCACTTTAGCCCTGAACTTAAGTTATCAAAACCAATGAGCATGTTCTTAAATATGTGCTTAGGAGTTTTGCTAAACTAGGTAACAATCTTGGATTTTAACCTAAAAAAGTCACCACTCAAACAGTTTTAAAAAAACATAGATTGACTCAGGTTGGGCTGAATTAACAATCAAGATTTAGACTTTACTTGACAAAGAAATATACAACTTGCTTTACTTCCTGTTGGACTTGGATTCTTCTGAAAAGATTCCTTCCTGGTGAAAACACATAACTCATTTGGGAAAATATCTCATAATTGTAATGAAGGCAAAATTCCTCTGACTTCAGAAAGTCAACATTTTTAATTGCTTCATAGCAATACTCAACCATTTTGCTGTTGATGCCTTCCGAATAGTGAGAAATTAAAGGTTTCTTGTTAACAAATAAGTAGTTTGTGGAGAGAAAGGAAGAATTTTGGGGAAATTAGGAAAGGTTCATTGCAAAGTCAGAAGGAAAAATCATGAAGGTATGATTTTGAAGGCCAAGAGAAAGTGGAAAAACTAAAATGTCAGATAACTCCTTTTTCAGACTGGGGAGATTAATTCCTTGTGTAGACTCACTAGGAGTAATCCTGGCGTATGGTAGTGTTTTCCCCGGTTATGAGCGTCATAATCAAAACTATTAGTCATAGATGAATTTATGTAAATTGAATTGGTATTTTCCCTTCCCCACGAATTCTGAAAAGCTGTCAAAAGGTATTTTATCTGTCCATTAGCTCCCATCACAGCCCAATTACATCAAATTACAGATACAGAATTTTTTCATGATTGCACTGAAATAACAGTCCAATGTCATAAGCTGAAAACAAACTGTGAAAGTGTAGGATGAGTACATAATGTATTGTTTAACATACAAAGTAAAATCTATATTATGCATAAACACATTTAAAGTTTCTTAGGATATAGCTTAGGTTCCTGCTAGCTCCTATTTTCTTTCTAAGCCAAAGAATTTAATGTCCTTACATTGTCTGTCATTTAAATGGGAATTTTAAACATCCTGAAACTAAAATATTTCATCATTAGATTATCAGCTGCAGACAGAAGAAGGAAAGGATTTGCTTCTGCATCACAAGACTTGCTGTGGGTTCTAGTGCAAAGCTTTATGTTTTGGATAACTGTGTCTCTCAAGACCTGAAGGCCAGATGTTGTACAGTATTTCTTTCTATTTCAGAGAACTATATTTTGCCCTTTTGAAAGCATGAGAAGGCAGAATTGCTATCAATTAGAAGCCGAAAATTCTCTAATCCTATAGGAAAAAGACTTAGAGAACTCATTAGTAGATGTCCTAAAATAATGCAGCTAATTTATTTTGAATGCAAGCCACAAATAATTTTTAAAATAGAAGTTTTCAGAAGATAATCTTTGTTATACGAGTATACAAATTCTCTAACATAAGGCTTTGCTGTTTTCTTGACCAAAATAAAGCTTACATATCTGTACATGAAAAAAAATTTCAAAACCAAGGTGAATAAATTGCACTGAATATCCGTATCTTCTGAAAATGCTCAAAAATAGCCTTTCTAACTTTTAACTTCTAATCTAACTTCTTTCTAAGAGAATAGCTTGCTGCTAATTATGTGCTAGATATGGAAAGGAACACCATAGCTAAAAAAAATCCAACTGTAGAAATAAATTTTTGTGTGCTTTTCCTCTGTTAGAGATTCCAGTTGTGCCTTTTGCCAATAATGGACCTGAAAGTTGATAGAAATGCGTTAGACACAACAGAAATGCATCATTACAGAAAAGCCTGGGAAAAGGAGATATGACAAATTACACGGTCTAATTCTGAGCAGCCTGGAGTCCCTGTGGATCCTGTGAAAAATGAGGCATATGGGTTGACAATACAGGTAGCAGAATGTCTCTCTCCTGAAATGAAGACTTGATCCAGCTCTCAGCAATTTTCACGTAACAAGAGTGTCTTAGTGAAGCCAATAGTTGTGTAAAATACTAACAGGAATGAGACCAGACTAAAGGGGGAGATGTCCTTTGGTTAACTACTGCACTTCATAGAATATATGGACAATCCATGTTGGTGTGGCAGCTCCAGTACAACAATGTTGGTGGTAGGTTGAGGTCTGGGGCTTCAGCTGGCCCTGGGCAGCAAAGATGGGAAAAGGGAAATTGGGCCCCTGCCACTGTTGGAAGCAGGGAACCCCACTTGCTTCCCACAAAGGAAGAGCTCTTTACCCTTTCAGGAGAAGTTTTGCGACCACAAATGTGAAGGAGAGAAGCTCGTATTTTACCTGGTACAGCAAAAACCAGGCAAGGAAAGGTGGAACAGCTCACTCAGGACGATACAGAAAGCATATGGCAGCAGCAGGCTTTTGGGGAAGGGCAATTTTCTCTTTAATCCCTCATTTTACTACATCTTTCTGGCATAAGGCAGCGCAAGTTTATTCACTGGCAAGGTCTCCTACGCTGAAAAAGAACTAAAGGAAGGTGCAAGAGGAAACACATGCCAGTACTCCAGAGCAGCCCAGGCAGAAATGCAAACTAATAAAAACGATGATGATGTTAATAATAATACGATATATGAAATAACTACAGCTGACATATGATCTATTGATTAAAGTCTTTCATATGACAGGATGTCAGCCAGCAGAAATAGGAAATCAATACCTCATTTAACAGCAGAGAACGACTCAACCTCCTCCAGGCCAAAGAGAGACTGACTGGGCTGTTTGAGCAGAGACAGCCTGAAATTATTTGATCTGTGTTTGTGAAAAAGGAAGGTTTGATTATACTAAATAATGTGTTTCCTTGAATCCATCAGGGAGGGGTTCTGTCAGGAAGCTCATGATCAATTAGACAGTCTAACCAAACATCAGTGTTCATGCATTTCAACACAAGTTTCTGGGATGTCAGGATTTTTGGATAAAACAGTGACTGCAGATTCCAGTAAACATGAATTTAAGTACATATAACAAAGGCAGGAAAGGCAATGTTTTCAGGACTTGAGTATTATTTACATATTTGCTGCAAAATGCAGAGCCTGCCCCAGAGGTCACATGTCTGCCCCTGGGAGTTGATAAGCCACAGACAACATGTCCATGAGGAGGCCCTGGTGGAGGAATGTTCTTCACACTGTACGTGATCACATTCCTCCAGGGAGGAGCAGATGGGGGCATCAATTGTTCCTTTTGTTCTCCTGGACCACAAGAGTTTTCTAGTCCATACTAGCAGACAGCACATGATTGGGATTTTTTTGTCCCATCAGTTTCTTTTTTTGAGGCAAATACTGTAGTTCTAGAGGCTTTGGTTTCAATTCCTAGAAATGAATCTTTGGTGAAAACAGAACAAGAAATAACTCATGCATTTTTAATGTGGAAGACAATCCAGGATCCCAGGAACATGGGGTCCATGGATGGGGTAGGCTATGGCACGACATTTGTATAACTGAGTTGTGTACAAAAGATCTACTGCTTCATGAGCCCATGTTACTGAGATTCCTGAAGGACCCAAAAGAAAATAATTCTATGGTTTGTGGGTTGTGATTTCTGGGCAGCTTACAGGCAGTCATACTCCCCTTATTTCTCTTTGTAAGAAGAGAATAAAGTGATGAAAAAGACATGAACACAACAAAGCAATTTGTAAAACTACATGGGAAAGCTCTTTACTGCAGCAGAAATATTGCATTTTCATGCATACAAACCACAAGTGATCTGCAGAGAAAACTGATTCTCTACAGTTCCACAGAAAAAAAGGTGTTATATATGTAGTTTCACAAGGGAAGGTCTACCATGAGCACTCTTCCCATCCAGTACCTCCCCTACCTTTTTTCTGCTCCCCCACATCTTGCTCCTTCTTGTCAATCCTGAAGGTGGAAATCCTTCAAAGGCACACTGGTTACCTAAGGTGCAGGGTGTACATGTGAAAATACAACAGTGAAGGGCATGAAAAATGTCAACAGAACTGGAGAGGAACTGTGATAACATTGATTAAATTCACTATGTTATCTTTGCCCATACCACTTAACCTCACCATAGTGTAGCTACTGCTATTTAAGCTGCCAGGATGGTGGCACTTTGGCTTCCAGCAACAAGAAGGGGCTCAGGGAGGGACTGAAGCATTTTCACCGCATTCCTTTTTCCTGCGTACATCTCCCCCGAACACAGAACTCCTCTCCCGAACAAAGCCAAATTCCAGTTGCTTCTTTTCAGGAACTGGAATTAATGTTTTTTCTTTACTCTGTTTAATACTCCATACCTTGTTTTAGCAATCGTACCAGATGGGTTTTATTTAATACACAAGTTGCTACCAATAAAATGGTCCCCTGGTAACACTGCTCTGAGTGATCTTTTCCTGCAGCCGTGTTGACAATCCCATTGAAGAGCCAAAGATCAAAAGAGCAGGAATGCTAAATAACCTGTTAATCAAAAATATTGGAGCTAAAATTGACTGGCAATGTATTTTGGGGAAATCCACAGAGTCACTGCTAATCCTTGCCAGCTTTCTGTTTTAAAAAAAGCATTTGTTTCCAGAGCAATAAATTGTTCACAAAAATAAATTAAAAACAGACTATGGAGAATTAATGAATCCGTAATTTCAACATGCAGGGATAAGGGTAAGAGCTCAGTATTAGGCAAGCACACATTTTTTTTTTTCTGCTCATTTTTGTAGCATGTCCAACCCAATGAAGATTTCATTTATTCTTTGTTTAAGCAAAAAATAGAAAAATTGAAGTTCACATTCTTGACTTGATTTTAAAGTTTTTTTATTAATATAACTGTTTTCTATAACTATCAGTACCAAGTGTCACATCCAGAGTATTGTACATTCTCAGTACTTGGTACAGTGAACTAATCAAACCCTATCCTGCACTCTTAGGAAATGCAATAGCCCAACCATGTAATAGGCTCACTAGTTATAAGGAAAACACCAGGTCTTCAGGGATCTTCAAAAGGTTCCAATATCTAACTTGCCTTTCCTTTACAAGTAATTAGCTAGAAAAGATGGTGACCTCAGAGTACATGCTCCCTGGTTTCATGCAAGGCCATGGTTCAGAGAGCCCTCTCGTTGCAGCCCCATGTCCAGTGGAGCGGCATGAATCCTCATGACCTGCTGGCACAAGTGTGGTGGAGTGTCATGACCTCCTCCTCTAGGGATGGGTGGAAGGACTTAAGCCCAAAAGCAGCTTTGGAACATCATCACCTGTAAAACCATGGCTTCTCTTGGGATTTGCAGTCCACTAGCTGCAGCACTGCAAAGAGCAACTCTTTTTCAGTCTAACTGAAGCAGGACTACTGCTTAAAAAAAAACCCCATCAATACTGTTATTTTTTTATAGGGATATAGAGATTTGGGAATGTAAATGCTGAAGAGTGTGGTGATGCTGCCTCATTTTAGAGAGAAAGCACATGATGCTTTTAGTTTCACCTCTACAGCTCAGGCAAACCAGTGCTGAACTGGAGGAGCATCAACCAGTGTAGCTGAGGGTTGGGGTGTGCCAAGCACTGAGCTGATGTAATTGCCCTAAGGGTGGTACTGGCTCCGCATGGAGGATGAAAGAGGTGACACTTATTTAGAACAGGAACGTAAATAAAACCTGAGCCATTTCTGAAGGCCTGAAGCCTGTGAACTGCCTGCTGAGCAGGTGCTAGTTGTGACACGGACAGGCAACACATAGACTTCCCTATCACAAACTCTCCCTGCATTAATGTCAAGAAAGGCATGGTTCAAGGAGATTCAAGACACGGAAAGCTGCACTTTGCACAATTCCATAGTACTGTCTATTCTAGGAATTTCTATAGTAGGTTACAGCTTTATTCTTTTTAAACTCCCCATGTGATAGAGATACTCTCCTCCTTTTACAGCTGAGGAACCTAAGACATGCCGACTTTCAATCCTGTACTGTGTTTTGCCCCAGGATGTCCAATCTGCCTCCCAAAAAATCTGTCTGCAGCTCTGCTGCCTCCTTGAAAATGCAAAAACATTTGGGCAAGTGTCATAGCACCTGAAAGCCCACCACCACACACTGCCCCAAAGATGTTCCTGGGTGGCATAAGGGCAGTGGTGGAAGATCCAGCACATCATCAGAACTCGGACCAATTCCAAAATATTCATGCCCTTGGCCACCATCAAGTGTTCCCATGCTCAAGTCTCCAAGCCTGGCCTGGCAGGTCCCGTAGCTGAGAGAGTCCAGCCACACCTTCACCACAGAAACATCACCTTCCCACTGCAGAAACTAGACATGAAGTGAAACACAGCACTGCCCAGTGAGCAGTTATCTCATCCTTTGGACTCTGTGACTTTCTAGGATTGTTCTTGGAACTGTATGGTTTGAATATTTCATGCTGTAATGCAGCATACCAGCTGGTATCTCAGGAGGAATTTTTGAACTCATATAAATTAATTATCTCTCCTACCCACAGATCATTTCTTCAGCAAGCTTGGACAATTTGTTCGTAAACTACTGGATAAAAACTACTTAATTTTTCCCCTCAAAGCTATTTTTCAGTTAATATTGTGTATGAGTGGGTTTTTTTATTATTTCCCATAGATCAACTATTTCATTTACAATTCCTTGAAGATTAAATCTCAAACACCAAAGCTAGACATAGAATCACAGAATCACTTAGGTTGGAAAACACTTCCAGGATTATTGAGTCCAACCTTTGACTGATCATCACCTTGTCAACCAGACCATGGCACTAAGTGTTCATTTCTTGAACACCTGCAGGGAGAGTCAAACTAAAGGGCAAGAAGCATATGCACAGGCAATGGGAGCAAGGACAGGTATCCTGGGAAGAGTATAGGAATTCTGCCCTATTGTGTAGGGATGGGATTAGAAAAGCCAAGATGCAGCTGGAGCTGAATATGATAAGGAACATAAAGAATAATAAGGTTTTATACAGGTATGTTAACTAGAAAAGGAAGGTCAAAGAAAGCATACCCCCTGACAAACAAGGCTGGCAAACTGGTAGCAATGGACAAGGAGAAGGCTGGGATACTCAACAACTTTTTTTGCCTCAGACTTCACTGGCAGCCTCTCTTCCCACATGTCTCAAGTGGATGGTTCATAAGACAGGGTCTGGGAGAGTAAAGTCCTTCCCATTTTAAGAGAAGATCAGGTTTGTTACCACCAGCCTGAACACACCTAAGTCTATGGGACCTGATGAGATGCATTCCAGAGTCCTGAGGGAATTGAGTGATGTAGTTGCCAAGCCACTCTCCATGATATTTGAAAAGTCATGTCAGTCAGGTGAATTTCCAGGTGACTGGGACAAGGGAAACATTACTCCCACCTTAGAAAGGGTAGAAAGGAGGAAGTACTGACATGTCAGTCTCACTTCTGTGCCTGTATGGGAAGATCATGGAACAGATCCTCCTACAAGTTATGCTAAGGCACATGGAGAACAGGGATGTGATTCAGGGCAGCCAGCACAGCTTCACCAACAGCAAGTCCTGCCTGATCAAACTAGTGACCTTACACAGTGGAGTGACTACATCAGTGGACAAGGGAAGAGCTACGGATCTTGTCTATCTGCACTGCTGTAATGCCTTTGACATGGTCCCCTGCAACATCCTTCTCTCTTAACTGGAGAGACGTGGATTTAATGAGTGGACTGTTCAATGGAATTGATTGGACAGTCACATCCAGAGGGTAGTGGTTAATGGCTCAATGTCTCAATGGACATCAGTGACAAGAGGGATCCCTCAGGGGTCCACGCTGGGACCAGCACCGTTTGACACCAAGTTGAGTGGTTTGACTGACACATCTGAGGGATGGGGTGGCATCCAGGGGGACATGGACATGCTCAAGAAGTAAGCCCATGGGAATCTCACAAGGTTCAAGAAGGGCAAGTGCAGGGTCCTACACCTGGGTTGGGGCAACCCCTGGTATCAATTCAGGCTGGGGGATGAAGGAGCTAAGAGCAGTACTGACAAGAAGGACTTGGGTGTACTGGTGGCTGAAGAACTGGACGTGAGCAGTGTGTGCTTCCAGCCCAGAAAGCCAGTTGTATCCTGGGCTGCATCAAAAACGGTGTGGCCCGTAGGTCAAGGGAGGTGATGCTGCCCCTCTACTCTGCTCTGGTGAGACCCCACCGGGAGTGCTGCATCCAGTTTTGGGGTTCTCAGCATAGGAAAGACATGGACCTGTTGGAACTGGTCCAGAGGAGGGCCATGAAGATGATCAGAGGGCTGGGAGCAGCTCTGCTATGAAGACTGAGAGAGATGAGGCTGTTCAGCCTGGAGAAGAGAAGGCTCTGGGGAGACCTTATTGTGGCCTTTCTATACTTGAAGAGGGCTTCTAAGAAAGATAGGGACAGACTTTTTAGTAAGGCCTGTTGTAATAGGACAAGTGGTAATGGTTTTAAACTAAAAGAGGGTAGATTCAAACAAGATATAAGTAAGAACTTTTTAAGGGTGGTGACACACTGGAATAGGTTGCTCAGAGAGGTGGAGATGCCCCTTCCCTGGAAACATTCAAGGTCAGATTGGGCAGGGCTTTGAGCAACTTGGTCCAGCTGAAGATCCCTGCTCATTGCAGGTGGGTTAGACTAGATGACATTTAAAAGTCTCTTCCAGCCCAAACTATTCTATGAATCTATGGTTCTATGATTGATGCCAGAAGGTATATGCATCATATGCCAAGAAAACTGACTTTCTGGGTTCAGCAAAGGCAGTAGAAGCAGCTGCTTACGGACTGCAGATGGCACTGGGGAAGCTCAAAATGACAAATGCAAAGGTAGAAAGCTTATGGGTTTTGCTTTCATTTCAGGTCCAGCCCTGGGCAAGACTGACATGCACGGCTAAGTGTTAAAACAACTTGCATCATGTTATACAAAGTGTACATGCTGTCATGGCCACGCACAAATCAGAAAAGAAACTGAGAAACTAATAAATCTGAATGTACCTGCTCCATGTCTGCACAAACTCCCCTTCAGGTCCCTCTACCAGCACACCTGAACTTTAATAAACCTGTGATGTTATGCTGAGCACAGGCTACCAGCTGTGGCAGTGACTTTTTACCAAGGTAGAAAACTCCTAGCTAACTATTAGACTCTTAAGGCTGGAGTTGGATGCATTTCCTCAGGAGAGATATTAACTGTCCTTTTGCTGTAGCAGTTCAAAGGGGGAATTAGCCAAGTACCCACAGGGACTTGGGATCCCTGGGGTGTACTGTCTGCACAGACCTACCTGGACTGCCACCCTGTAACATGCCTGGGATGCACAGCATCTTCCAATGAGAGATGGAAAGGGCATGAATGAGAAACAGATGGCCAAAAGCATCATCACCTTTGGCATTTTCTAAAAAACTCATGCGATGTCAGCAGTTAAAGCCATAAACCGATCTCAGAAGGCAAGATCTTTTTTCTAAGGCAGAAGCAAATTGCTGGAAGTTTTCTTCTTTTCCGTGCTCAGACAAAAAGGACTGTTGAGAATTTCTGGGGCGGCTGGTGAACATTCTTGACAAAAGTGTAAGGCTGAGTTTAATGTATTCCTATCACAAGCGGTGAGGACGTTTGTTAAAGAGCACTGAACTCCAAAACCTGTTTTAAAGCTGTTAAATCTGACCTTTGGTTCTACAACACGTTTATGAAATAGGGGGAGCCTACTGGCTGCAAGGCAGCTGCTGTGACTTCTCCATGCAAGTTACTCCCTCCCCACCACCAAAGTGCCTTGCTCCAGGAAAAGAACTGTCTGGGAAGCAGTAAATAAAAAATGGGCGTGATTTGCCAAGACCTAATTTCTTCTACATCAGTTCTTTATTGCTAATGACACAGCAGGAGATGCTTGTATTTGGTCCCCTCACACCCTGTGGTAACATCTGGAGCAGAACACTAAACTAACCTGCACTACACTGCAGCACAGCCTCCTCCATGGCTTAACTGGTGCAAAGCACTGCTGGGAAGGAGGAGATGGGAGTGGGGAACAGAGAGGGAAGTATTTCCAAATGGTTTGAAACATAGATAGGGATGAAGCATCACAAATCTAGATTTAATTTTCAATTTGGCTAAAAATATTTTTGTGCTCAATTTTTTAAAGGAAACTTCATGTTGTTCACCGGTTCTCACCAGAGTTTCAGCCTAGGTAAAAAACTACTGGAAAATGGTTCAGACAATCCTTCAAAGCTATCAAACTTTTGATAGCTGCAATAAGAAATTTGGAAAATCTTATTATATCTTTCAGATGAAATCAGCACAGAAGAGGAAGATAGCATCTGGCCGTATAACCATGTGTCACACAAAGCACCAACACTTATTTTTAAAACAACTGTCTGCCTATGCTGAATGTGCTCCCTAATCACAGGGCCTTGAAGAGTATTTCCACACTTATTCCTTTTGCAAATGTCAAGATCACTAAGGGATTAACTGTAACATTTTATAATAATTTTTCTTCTCAGCAGTTCATAAAGGAATGCTTACGCCCAGGGAATTTTCCTTTAATTTTTTTTTTTTTTTTGCCAGATTGTGAGATCAAACACAGCCAAACCAATTATCTGCAATTCTCAAATGACAAACATGCAAATAAAAATATTTGTAGCAAAGCAAAGGAAGTGCCAAATTTCTTTGTATTGCAACAGAAAAACAAGGGTTGCAGTATTTTTAAGTGCTTTGATTAAAACTCTCAGTGGGAAAATACGTCAGGTGTTATTGCAAGGTCAGCTCCACTGAATGAAGCTGAACCATATCCAGCCTCTGATTTTCTAGTTATGTACGTCCTTATGTCACTACTTGGGACTACTGAAGCACAAAGTCAGAGTACGATGTGCTCAATTTTGTCCTTTGGTTGCTCCATAAAGCAGCAAAAACAGCGCCAGGAAGGCACAGCCACACCATGACATTTGTGGAAGAGTTGGGAGAAGCTCCTGAGCTTTTTCTTGGGAATATTCTTGGAGGACAAAAGCAGCAACAGGAGAAGAGTGGTCCTCTACAGAAGCACAAGGGCAACAAAGCAGCCTCCAGAGATGAAGCAGAGTTGTAACGATGGTATATCATCACAGCTGATATGGCTTCAGGATTTCCTACAGGCTTGGGACAGAGTGGCTGAAAAGCTGCCTCATTGAAAAGGGTCCGGGGGTGCTGTTGACAGCCATGAACCAGCATGTGCCCAGGTGGCCAAGAAGACCAATGGCATCCTGGCCTGTACTCAGAATCACAGAATCGGTCAGGTTGAAAGGGACCACAGTGGGTCATCTGGTCCAACTTCTCTGCTTAAGCAGGGTCATGCTAGAGCACATGGCACTGAATTGCATCCAGACAGTTCTTGAATATCTCCAGTGAGGGAGACCCCACAACCTCTCTGAAGAATATATTCCAGTGCATGGTCACTGTCACAGTCAAGAAGTTTTTCCTCATATTCAGGTGGAATTTCCCATGCATCAGTTTCTGCCGATTCCCTCTTGTTCTATTGGTTTGCACCACTGCAAACAGCCTGGCTCCATCTTCTTGGCATGCCTCCTTTAGATATTTATGTACTTGGCACCCTGAATCCTTTGTTCAGTTCTGGGCCCTTCACTACAAGAAAGACACTGAGGTGCTGGAGCATGTCCAGAGAAGGACAACAGAGCTGGTGAGGGATCTGGAGCCCAAGTCTTATGAGGAGTGGCTGAGGGAGTTGGGAGTGTTTATCCTAGAGAAAAGGAGGCTCGGGGAGAGCCCATATCACTCTCCACAACTACCTGAAAGGAGGTTATAGCCAGGTCGGTGTTGGTCTGTTCTCCCAGGTTACAAGCAACAGGACAAGAGGAAATGGCCTCAAGTTGTACCAGGGGAGGTTTAGCTTGGATATTAGGAAAAAGTTTTTCACAGAAAGGGTTGTGAAACATTGGCAGAGGCTGTCCATGGAAGTGGTTGAGTCACCATCCCTGGAGGTATGTAAAAGATGTGTAGTTGGTGGTGCTTAGGCACATTGTTTAGTGGTGGTCTGGGCAGTGCTGGGTTAATGGTTGGACTCGATGATCTTAAAGGTCTTCTCTGACCTAAATGATTCTGTGATTGCAATGAAGAATCCGCCCATGATCAACTTGGGCCAGCGCAACTTTGTGAAGACTGCAGGTTGAGCACTGCTGATCTGAAGAGCGTAGGATGTAGTTATGCAGAAACATCATTTGTACCCTTACAGTCCAATTGCATAATCTCAGTGCTATATAAAGAGGTTCTCCACAGGGGACTCGACAGGCACACTCGATAGTCCCTTCTTACATGCAAAATAAGGATCTGAAGGCTGGCATGCAGTGAAGCTTGAAACGCGAAAACAGCACACAGAAAGTTCAATATGCAATTAACCACAAAGGCAACACTGCCTTAGTTTTTAGGAACATTTATAATATGATGCCTGAGCTGATCCAATAGTATGGAAAAGACTGCAACTGACAATGTCCCTCAGAGGGACAGAACAAACACGGGTATACTTAAGTCACATACACGTGACAAAAATGGTAAGTGGAAAATAAATGATCAAGATGCTCAAGATTTTCAAAAATCGTCTGTAATTTTGAAGATATTTGAATTAGACACATTATAATACAGGCCTGTTTTTCAAAAAGTGTGGAGTACATTTTCACTGACAGCTACATCACTGTGTGGCATCTCAAACCACGTACCCGGGAACTGTGACATCCTCAGTGACAGTGGTTTTTGATGACAGTCACTAGAAGGACAAGGTGCTCAAAGGCAATTGTCTTGGGTCACATGAATGCTCAGCTCTACATTTGCTGGGACACGACTGCTCTCCTGCCATTTCTGTGAGACCTGAGTGCAGCCTGAGATTGCCCAGACTCAGTTTAAGTGGGGGCACATTGAATTAATTTTTAAGAACGTCCTTTCAGGATTGTTCCATTTTTTTGTTAGCGAAAGAACTATGAACTGCATGGGAAAGGGCAGTTAAAACCCTGCCCTCATTGAATATTTGATAATTTCTAAAAAGGTGGAAAAAATAGGAATGCAGAATGCAGAAAATCAAAAAGGTGAAGAGCCTCAGGGTGAGAGAAAATTGTGGAAAAGCTTCTGTCTTTGAGTGTTGGTAGAAAGACTGACAGCTTCAAATTTTGTGAGATAATCCAGATTAATACCTGTTCATCCTCTCTTCTCCTTTTCTTCCCTTCCTTGACGTCTTTCAACCTGCTGCCTTCTCTCTAGCATAGCTTAAACTTCAAATTCGTCCTTTACTTCAAATTCTCACACATGTGAGTTTATTTCACTCTTCTGAATGGAAGTAAATGAATTTTATTTTCATGGCTCACTCTCCCTATGCCTTCTGCATGGTCTGATACATTAATTCAGATTATCATTCTGTGCACTTTTTGCATTAATTCTCAACTGACTGACCCTCTTCATCTGTAATTATTACCATGAAGGTTTTGAATATCATTAAACTCTTCTCACCGACTGCATTAACTTTAAAAGGTAATTTGATTAATTCTGCAAGCCACTGGTAGATGGAGATTTAACGCCTCATGGAATTTCTGCATTATCAGTATTTTGCAGCGAGTAGATCTGAAAGATAAACAAAATCCTTGGAGACCAGATGAAAAAGGTTGGTTGTTTTTGTGAAAGATTTTAAGTAATTTCGTTAAGCTTTAAAAACAGTGTTCTAAATTGTTTTTCCCAGAATTACAAACAGATCATTCCCCTGCATTCCCCCACAGTACTGATTTAATAACTTTTCATTTCTGTGAAACGCATACATTTCCAGAGCTCAGCCAAAGGTTCTTCACTTGGGAAAACACAATGTCTGTGAGGCAGCAAAAGTTATCAACTGATAAATTGTAGAACAATATAGCCTGCCAAAATAGTCAACATGTAAAGACTTCACCTAACTTAAAAACTTCTTGGAGAGCAAAGACGCATGCTAATGCAGCTTCAGTGTCTGGTGTCACATATAGCTGATGCTACTGTGTTGAAGTAAAAGTGCTGGAGGATGGTAATGGTGTAAAAAATGGTGCATAGCATTGCTGAGAAGCAATGACCCAGTGCAAACAACTGCAGATGGTAATTCTCTAGCAGAGATTCCCCCTTCTCCTTCGTAGGCATGTCCGATGGTTGTACCAACAACCAGCTCTTTTCTGTGTGAGTTTCTTCAAGGGTAGCAGAAAGCAATAGTCATTAAAATTTCATACATGTTAATAAAGGCTCAAATTACAGATTAGAGTAGGGAATTATGGCTACATGCTTCCTTGCATGGCATATACTGAAGGGCAGTGAAAATAGAAATGCCCCAAGGAAAAGGCATTAATGGAGAGGCAGCACCTGTAGAAACCGTCCTTCTGACCCATGCCAGAACACATCAGCTCCAAAGACAAACTGCTAGCTCAGTGAGGCAGAGCTGCTGGAGAAAAGATGAGTTGAAGGGACAGCTGCTCCACAAGGAAGAGTAAATTTATCCCAGTTTCCACTGTACAGGAGAGAAAAACCCACTCTCTACTGCAAGAGATGCTAATGAGGAGATTCACAAACAGGGCAAGCTGGTGCCAGGCAGTGGCAGTGGCCACCAGAGGGGCAGAAGTGTCTGGGCAGCTCCCAGAAAAGTCTTCCTAACTGCATGTAAGAATTTCTGCAAGGGCTGCAAGGTGCTCTCATGCCATGCTCCCAACCCCCTGCCATCACCCTATCTTCCAGGAGAGTGGCACAGGGAGGCTGTAGATCTATGTTGGCATGTAGCTGGTCACAGAGGCAATGTCTTTTTTTCACTATGAAAAATCCTTCAGAATTTGAGTTTGGATTTTTATGATGCAGATTTTACAGGTGCAAATACACTCTTTGGTATGTCAGGCAGCTGTAAAAAGCAGATGGCCAGCAGGCTGGAAGGTCTTCTGAGCAGCATGCTGTTGTATTTATTTCATAGGAAGTCTCTGGCTACTAATTGCAATGACTTCTAATGACCTTTAAAACTGAAACATCTCATTAATATGAGTCAAGGAAACAATACTTTAAGTTACCTCAATACAAGTAAATTAACCACTGGGGCTTGGACACATGGACTGGCCTGTTACTGTCCACCACTGTCAGTTCAACTCCTGCCACAGTTTTGGCATGACTGCCTGTTTACCTGAGATATTCAGAATATGCTGTTCATCGGGATCTGGTTTTCATCCTGTTGGATGTGGTCTGGGAGATTAGCTGTAAGTCATGTCCAGCCAGTTGGCCACATGGGCTCATTTCAGTTACCATGACAGATCTAGTATTTGGAGGATGCCATAAAAGGAAAAAGGTGATCACACTGGAAGGTATGATGACTTCAGAAAAATCTTCTCAATCTGGGCCTCATGATTTTGCAGTCTGGTGTCACAAATGAATGAATTTTTTATCAGTCTTTCTCTGGAAGAACACAGTTGCTTTCCTTTTCCCCAGAACTTTCTCCTTTGGCCTAGCAGAATTTGTGGTTTTGCCCGTAAATTGCAGTATCCTCCACAGAACTGCAGTGCTAGGAAAGAACTACTGTGAAGCTCTGAATACCACATCTATAGTTGCATTTGAACTACATGCTAAAGAACCCAACTAAGACTGCAGAGAAAACAAGAGGAAAGCAAAAGACTTGGAGAAATTAAGTGGTTTGTTTGAGGTCTAGTAATTGAGTACATATTTCAGTCTTTCATGGCACAAGTAGCAAAAAAAGGATCATGACATTATCAAGTACTGTGATACTATTACACACAAGACATTGACTTTTCAGAGGGCTGTAGTTAGGGGCTTGGTCTTTGTCTCTCCTTGCATCAGGGATCTGAAGGCATCCCCCTCTCCCCTGGAGTTTGGTTGCTTGGGCTCAGACAGGGTTAGACAGGCTGTAGGTGTCCAGCTTCAGAGAAAGTTGTGGGAAGCCTCAGCAAAAATCCCTCCACTTTGCTCAGGAGCATTCAGGCAGAGGATCCCACCCTTGGTCTCCGTCTGAGCTATGCTGCAGGAGAGAGCCTGTGTCTCACCTCACAGGTAGGCTGGGTACAGCAGTGGGAAAGCTCCTGCGCTGCCAAGACTGATGACAACGCGGTAGTGAAAGGCATGAAAAAGGTGCATAGGGAATGATTTTTTTTCTGTTTCTAGTAACACAACAACTATCAAGTGAATACAGTGAAATCATCAAGTAGAAGGCTTATAGAACATAAAAGGAAATGTTCTTTTTCCCCTAAAAAATGAGTAATTGAATGGTGAATGCAACACTTCAGAATGCTGTAAAAAATAAATATACAGATTATGAAATAGACAAGGCAAATCCATTTACAGAGGATAAATTCATACCCCTATTCCAGGAAGTTAGACTAGATGATTGTTGTAGGTACTTTCCAACTGAATTATTCTATTCTATTCTATTCTAGTCTAGTCTAGTCTAGTCTAAAGTATTTTTACAAATTTTTTTGCTATAGAACTAGGGTGAGGGGGCTAAGTCAGGGCAAAATCTGGTTGTCATATTTATGTTGAACAACAGTTCAGTAATACCAGGGATTCATGGACACAACTTATCACATCAGCTTTTTCAGATAATAGAATTTCTTCCTCCAAAACTTGCACATTTGCATATGCACTGCAAAGGCCTGTGGTAGAGAGCGCCCATCATCTGGAAGCGTACAAGGTAACAGGACTGATTAAATGCTGGGATGCCTGGCCTGTGGGTCTCCAATGTGAGGGTCCTACTCCAGCAAATGCACTCACACTGAAAGCCTAGATGGTGCAAGTTCAGTAAGATCCAGAGCTTTTCCCTGCACTCGCTAGCTGCCCACAGGAAGTTTCAACTCCATCCTCAGCTACCCTCTGCTTGTGATCAAACTGCTCTTGTAGTCGCTATCTCTGCAAGTTGTAGAGCCAATTAAACATCTGCTAATGAGTCCTATTGTTAGACCAATGAGAGAAACTGATCCACAGACATAAGCCAGGATTTCTCATCAGTCAGCCTGGCTGTGCTCTCAGCTCAGGAGAAGGCAGCACCCATTTGTTCTGCCCTATTCCAAAAACCAGTCTGCCTGCTTCAAACTGTGCTCAGTGACCATTTAAATGTATAAACACACCAGCTTGTCATAAAGTAGTGTATCAAAATGCATAATCATACCTCATTTATTGTGTGTACCTCACTGGCTAAGCTACATTTCTGTTTCCTGGCTGGACCAGTTTAAATAATGAATTAATAGATAAGGTACAAAAAACTTCAGAGACAAATTTTTGGATAAATAAAGCTGCTTTGTTTGATAAAATATATTTTTAACTTTCTGTGTCAGTGCAGTGAAATAGACCTAAGTCTTTTCCAGGCCTGCATTTCTATTATTCTGTAACATCTTCCTGTATCAGTTAAGTCTTGGAAATAGTAACGTGTCAGACGTTTACAGACAAAAATACCTTCAGCAAATTTGCACAAATAGAACATCATTACCTTAATTAAACTTCAATGTTGTTTGAAATTCCTCATTTTTTAAAATGTACACACTGTAAAAGCGATGCAGCCTGCTTACAGGATACACAACTTATACAAGAATATGATGCTCTGAAGTTCTCTTGAAAAATTCTAGATGATATTCATAAGATCTGATTTATCAATAAATATATTCACGAGTGGAAACAATAAGCCCTTATTTCCAGTGCCAATCAGTCTCCTTTTTTTGCCAATTCAACTACATATACACATATAGGCTGCTTTTTGCAAGCTCCAGCTGAAGTGGCACTCAAATTACACTGCAACAAAGATTTTCCTTGAACACAGAAAGAAAGAAAATATGAGAAAATGCTGGTTCCAATACACATTTCGTAAGAGTCTGTATTAAGAGCGGGCTGGAGCGAGACAGGAGAGGACAAAGGAGAAAGGCTGCCTGCAGAAGACGCCGCAGCAGTGGCTGTCCTGATGTCACAGGGCTGGTGGGACCCACTGTGACTCTGGAGAACCCACCCTACCGCTGGCCCCTCTCTCGGAATATTCCCCCCTTCTTACATTCACCTCTTTATCTCTTTCCTTTCCAGTAAATCAGAACAGAGACTTTTCAATTCACCTGTTATTACTTCCTGCATTTCTAAAGCCCTTACTACTGCCTGGGCTATGTCACTGCACATCACATAAATTAACCATGGACCAGTTCCCCCCGGTCACCATGAGCATGGGTTAGAAAAGGCAGTTTATAATTCTCTCCACAGCCTCAGCATCAGCCTGGCTGGCAACGAATCCTTCCCTTACAACCTATCTGAGCATCATTATTATTTTTTAATATTATACTGTGAGTCATGGATGTTGCCATACTCTATTCATTCCACTTTAAAACATTTAAATGTGGAATTCACAACAGATGGCTTTTTTGTACTGGAAGATAAATGAGCAAGACCTAATTTTAGTATTATTGTCAAATATATGTTAGAGGAAGGACTGGGCAATGGTAGTATCACACAACCCATAATATTTTCTGATATATTTTGTGATACATGTCTACTTTGCAGACAACACCAAAATCCAAGCCAGCATATACATAAGGGCTGCAAAACTGACATTAAAAATCCCTTTCAAAAATTTGTGTCCAGATGGGTGAGGAAAATAAACCATGTTCCTGAGGTACAACAGTGTCCCTAATCTCCCTTAAAAGTGGAAGCAATCTCACCTAAAGTAAGAGTTTTTAAGTGGATTTGGATACAAGGCAGATGCAAGTAAATGCTGAGAGAATCAGAAGCAAGAAAGTGAATAAAATGTTGGCAACAAAGCATTTATGCAGCAGCTGCACTGTGCTGCAAAACAAGCACAGGTCATTAATTAGCAAAACATCTTCAACCATGACCAATACCTTAAAATTTGAGAGATTGTTTACAAATAACTGAAATAGTCAGAATATGCTGTTTGTTGAGATTTATTTTTCATCCTGTTGGTTTTTAAAGCTCTTGTACTGTAAAAGGCAAGGAGATATTTGTTGCATTTCACTACTACAATCCGTGAAAGTAAGGTATGAATACAAATACCTCCAGCATTAGGCATTCAGAAACAAGAGCTGCAAGTCATCTTCATAAGAGAGACCTTATCAAGGGAATCACTGGAACTGACTAGACCCCAAAATATTTTTATCCCTGGCCAAGCTCATACACAAACCCTGTGGAAATATATGCAGCAAGTTCCCTCAGGTAAGGATTTGGGTGCATTAAGGAGTGCCTGTATTTAGACATCACATAAAGTCAAATATAAGTGGCTCCATTTACCTCTGCTGGGATGGCTGATTCTCTCCGTTTCACTTGAACGCTCATGAGATTTTCATCTTAACTACAAAGGCAGATTCTGATGGGCCAGAAAGCGCTCCAACAACCACTAAAAACTCCTAATCTATGCTACAGTGAAGAATGCTGTTAAGCTTAACCTGCCTTTTCTGAACATTAGACATACACACACAAACCGTCAAAAAAACATGGGAAATGAAGAAAATACAATGACTATGGAGAAAGTTTGTTCCCAACATAACCCAGCTAGTAGAAATAGAGGGAGTGAAGATGATGGAGAAGACATATGATGGTAGACATGTGGGTGTCACACCCTGTCACACCTACCTCTTCATAGTTTCAATCCTTTGAATGACATCATGATTCACAAAATAGGGCACTCTCTTATTTGAGAGCAATCTTTTTTTTCCTAGAAACTGAAGAAAAGGATCGCCTCTGTTTTGTTCTGCATTTTGTCATCTTCCATTTTGGTTACAAGTATTGATATTTCTTAATCTAATGGCTAAATTTAATAACTGTAATCTCTTCATACTTAGAAGCAGGATAGGAAAGTTCCCTGATTCCAAATCTTTGGGCCTCAGAGGCTAATGGCATTATCTAAAAATACGTAGCTTTTCAAAGATAAATGCACTTCACTTTGTCAACATTTTGTCAGCTTTTTCAACGCACTGACACCAAACTTATTTTCCTTAAGGAAGTCTTTGCCAGGATGGAAATCAGTACTCAGCACTAAAAAAAGCACAACAGCCTGCTGAGTCCCCTGACTATAAAGGAAAGCACAAAAGTCGTGGTTTTATTAGTTGTATCTTTACGACAGCATTTAAATACACAGGTGAATTTCCAGTATATAAACAAGTATTTATTACTAACACAATAAAATATTTATAGCATTGGAAAGCCATTCAAGAATCTAGAAAATAGTGTAAGCTTCAATATCAGGGAGCTTGTAAATGAATGCATAAATAGAAAAATTATGCCTTAATTTAAATGCATTCCTAATTTAAATGTTCTGCAGCTTTTAAATCATTTTAAAAAAGCTAATTGAAAGCAGAGAATATTTTAATAATTTAAAAAGCCTTCCTGATTAATTTATAGGATTTATCTCCTTTCATTTTTTGCTCTAAACCTTTTACAGGTGAGCTGCTCCACAAATTATTTTGCATTGCTCACAAATGTTTTCTTGTCTGTCAAAGTTTGACAAAGATCAAATGTATACCTTGGATCAGATACAGAACATGAGCAGCTAGCATTAAAATTTGTGCAATCTTTGTTATACTGGTGGTGTTGCAAGAGAAGCAGAATTTTACATATACCCATTTTGAATATCACTCAGTGGGAAAATAGTTGGTCTTTGCACTCTAGGTAAATATAAACTGCCAACTTTACATCTAGTGCTTGCCACTGAACATTCCTGTTGCAGGATCAACTTTTTGTAAAAACAAAGAGACTGACACAGGCAGCAGCTTCCGATATCTTAGATATTTCGGTGCAACATTAGCTAAAGAAATGTTATCACATCGTGTTCTAAAAATGGGGCAAATCTGAGAAGCCCTTGGAGAGGTCTGCTGTTAAAGGTGCTCTCAGCTGCCATTAGGACAGCTGCAAAAAGGAGGTTGGTGCTGGTGAAGGACCAAGGGAGAAGAGTATGGAAGGTGTTGGGCTACGTTCCTATGCCCGTGCTGGTGACACGGCACCAGGATGGCAGTGGGGAAGGTGAAAGCAGAGCTGTTGTTTGCCACGGCTCACCACAGCAGGGGAGGACATTCAGAATAGGCCCTGAGAGGTCAGAGCAATCCCACTTTGTGCAGAGGATGCTGCAGGAGCAGGATGCACCAGAAAGCTTTCAAAGAGATTAGACAGGACCATTAATGGATGGGAAGGGGAGTAGGCAGAGATGCTGGAGAAGCTCAAAGAAACGGCTGGACAAAGTGGCCAGACTCATGTGCTCTCCCCAAGCCCTTTTGCCACCACAGAGTTCAGAGGATGGGTGACACAGTCCCTTTTTCTGCCTAGGATGGCGTTTCTTATGTTTGTATTTTCACACTTGAGATGCCAGAGTGAAATGCTACAGAGCAGAAAAAAACTGATTTCATGGCCTCAACAAGAATAATTGGAGTTGGAAACCACAGAAAACAGCCTGGATATTCAGCATTTTTGTGAGGGAGCCATTCACTGAGGCTGGTTAGTTGTGTGTGCTGATGAATGGCATAGCTGGCCTTGGTGGGAAACTGCTCCCACGGCAATCTCATCCCACATACTGCAGGATTACTGATACAGACATCTCATGCACTCCTAGGGGACCATCAGCAGCTCAGTTACAGGAGACTGCATAGAAAAAACACTTTTCACTGCAAGAGAAGCCACACCGCAAAATGGCTTTCTACTGCCCTAAAAAATCTACCTCAGGCAATGGCCAGGTCTAAGGGCACCTCTGCCTGTGTCTGGATGTCTCAAAGAGTCATATATGTCTCTTCTGCTGTCCATGCACATTCAAGCCCAGTGCAGAGCCACTGGACACATCTCCAGGGATGCTTAATGTGGCTGGAGGGGGATTGCAGCCTGGTTGACTTGCATGCAGTTTCCTCTCTGATCCAGGGACAGGGAAAGGCACAAAAGCCATGATGAAACCATCCTGCCCCAGACAGCCCACACCAACTCAACAGCACAGGCCAGGGACACCACTTTGGCCCTGAGATGTTCCATCCCTTGAACCCTGACTGGGTTGTGCCTGGAGGGCTTTGTTGCCAGCAGCTGGGAAATTGCACACTGAAGGCAGTACCTAGCTCACCTTCATCAGGCACAGGCCAGGAGCAGTGCTGGCTCATCAGCTTATTAAATCTTCCTCTGTGCACGCTGTCCTCAGAAAACACATGGAAAACCTCCTGAAAGAGGGCACCAGTGTCACTCCTGGGGGCCAATGCCTTCCTACTCCTGTTGTCCTCCACAGCTTCAGCTGCCTCCTCAGCATAGTGGGAACCACCTCTGTCCTCAGTGCAGTAAGGGTAGACCTTATCTTTTAATGTAAAAATACTATGCTGAGGAGACAACACTTTCAACACTATATATCCTGTATAGAATCTTCACTGGGAAAAGCATTTTGATGGGGTTTAAATAATTCTTTATACTCTGAATATTACCTGTTCAAAAAGACTCATCCTAATCTGAATTTTCTTCCTGGCTGTTGTCCTAAATGGCTTTCACTAATATGCTAAAGCAGCCTAGTTGGCACTCAAGCATTGAAGGCCTTTAAAAACAACTTGTCTTGCTCCCAGAGAAAAGCAGAAAGTGGTGCAGGGCTGAGGAAAGCCTCATACCAGTTCAGGAGAGGTCAAGAAATTGTTTTACCCGCTGTTTCATGATAGCAGAGGAGCAGGTTTCTGTATTTAGATGGAATAGAAACAGAAACAGAAAAAGCTGGATGGATCCCTCCAGCAAGCTCACCCTGCTTCAGGAAGTGCTGGGACAGAAGGTTGGACAGCTGCAGAGAGTAAAAATTTTTATTTTAGGGGAGAATTTAACTGGAATTGTAGCCATGGATCTGGTGACTTTTGGTTTCTTACTGCACCAGATATAAGACAGCTTGAGATGAGGGGTAGACCTCATTGTGGTGTGAGGCTGTCACATCCAGGACCATGTTACCACAGGGAGGGAAGCCCAGCTCTGCTCCCTGGTGCCAGAAGCAGCTGGCCAGCAAATGATGCCAGACAGTCTGTGGGGACACGAAATTACATTCCCTGACACAAAGCTGAAGAAGTGATAATGCAAGAAGCTTGTGGCTTTTCGACCGTCTTTGAGGGATAAAAGCCAAGAACCATCAAATTTTCTGTATGGAGTGCCTGTGTTAGAAGAACAGTGCTGTTAATATTCCCTTGCTTTCAGCTCTAGCTAATTACAACCTCCCCTCTTCTCTTCACAAGGGTGCCTTTGCTGCATGTTTCATTAAAAAATGAGCTAGAGTAGTTTCTGCTGCATCAGTTGGAAGTTTACCACCATATCTCTGTGAATCTTATGGAAAAGGCAACTTCAGGGGAACTGAAATTGTCTTCAGACGTCTCTGATCCCCAGACAGAGTCCTTGGCAAGGACTCATGCTGGCCAAGACACATCCTAAGCAGCTCAGACATTGGCCAGAGAGAGACAATTACTATTCTTTAGTTCATTTCTCTCCATGGAATACAGGAAGCAGGTGATTTAGACAACTACATCCCATTCAGCCTAAGCCAGGCAAGACAAATTTTTCCTTTTATGGGGATGTCTCAAAAAATCCAACTTGACAACAGCAAGTTGATGAACTATATTATCTTACTGCTTTTTGTCCTTCTCTGAATACAGTCATCCGCTGTCTCACCTTGTGTTATACCTGGATGCCTTTATGCCCCATGTTTGTGCAGTACCCAGTCGTGCCGTGTGATTAGGCCCCCTCTGAACAACAGCAAAGCCAATAAATAATAACAGGCTGTGTCAGAAACACATTGTTTTAGCAGAGTAGGAAACACCAACCACTGGGAATAACTTTTCAGGTATGATATAGAGCTGAGCTCTCCGCAGGCTGCGGCTGAACCTATATTAAGTATAAACCTCCCTGTTCCTGTTTTCTGCACCTCCCAGAAGTACAGCATGATTAATTCTCTTCAGACAGCTCAGAGGCCTTAAAACCACCTTTCAAAGGCTCCAATGGACAAGACAGCAGGAGGCACATTCAGCCTTGCTATTACCTTGCTAGGTACAAAGGGACAGATGCTGCTGCTGAATCAGGTCTGTGGGGCTCTCTTCGCTGCTCCCACTGCCGGGAGCCCTCCTGCAAAGCCCCAGACCTCTGGAGAGCACAGGATTTTGATGCTTCACTTTACAGCTTTTATTTCTGTCTGAGTACTTAGGAGTCCCAGGCCAGCCTAGAGCTTTTCTTGTGATTTAAGATGTTGTAATATACTTGTCATCCTTTGGGCTTAAATGCATTCTCTGAAGTTATGCAACTGATCTTTACACTTTTAAAGTCAACTGGGAGCTAAAATCTCATGAAGTATCCCATATCCATTTGTATTAAGGAGAAATTATGTATGCTTTCAAGTCTACTTTTGGTTAGTGCAGAATTTATCAGTTGGCCATATCTGTATTATTCATTTTTTTAGACAGACAAACTTCATTTTTTACTTCTCAGAATGTACCAGTCTTTTTCCTGTACTAATTCAGTAGCAGTTAGTAAGCTGGATGTTATTGGAAAGCTGAACGTTATGTGAGTGTACAAACAAGCCTGCAAAGTGCCTTATTCTTGGAAAAATGCTTCAATACTGAAGTCTGTGGTCAGGAGGTAAAGTCTGATCACAGTAAAATATAAAGTATAGAATGAAATGAAACCCAAGGAAAGGTGAAAAACAGGGTTCTGGGCAGAGAAAATATCTTAACCTATGAATGTAAGTTGCAGGAATGAATGAACAGATGGGGAAAAAAGCCTGCCAAAAGCCTTGAAAAGGACAATGTCTTCCTTCCATTTCCACCCTCCACAAATCAATTTATTGCAGCTGGGTTGTTCAGGTGTTAGATTTGTCCTGGAACATTTCTGACCCTACTGGGCTGCCAATTTCAGTGTCTTTTTGTCACACTCCTGTAGCAAACACATACACAGAGATTCAAAAGGACTTCTCGTATTGCAGAAATACCAAACAACCCTTAAGAAACAAAAATCAAGAGTAATTGTAAGGCACGGGCTTCCTTCCCCTAGCCCTTAAAACCAACCACACAATCCAACATAAACACTGTCACTATTTGAGGAGCACCACCTTGCCTGCTTTTTTTCCCCAAGCTCCCTGCCAGCTCACTCTCCCCCAGGTCTGCCTCTAGTGCTAAACCTCAATTTTTTGTCTCCCCACGGTAACAAGTGCCCAGCAGGTCTGTGCAGTGGGGTACAACCCAGATAGGTGGCTTAAATACTGTTGTAGTGCAGTGCCATAGGTGTCAAAGACAAAAAGCTACATGTCCCTAAGTTTTTGCTTCAGCTGTCAGGATGCTCTCTCTGCACAGAAATATTAACTACAAAGTTACAGGGTTTTCATATTTCTCCTGGGAAAGCAGCTGTTTCCAGGTAGTAATGCTAGGGCTGATGGAGTGACTGAGGAAACAGCCAGAAACTCCCTGCAAGGCCCAAATGTTCCCCCCAGAGCCTGAATACTATTTCATTACAGGTACTAAGCAAGACAGAAATCAAGGTAGAAGTTTCATCTAAGTCTCACTGTAATTCAGTGATCAGAGAATCACAGAATGGTTTGGGTTGGAAGCGACCTAACATATCATCTAGTTCCAACCTCCCTGCCATGGGCAGGGACACCTCCCACTGGTCCAGGTTGCTTCGGGTCCCATCCACCTTGGCCTTCAACACTTCCAGGGATGGGGCAGCCACAGCTTTTCTGGCCAATCTGGAGCAGTGTCTCACTACTCTTACAATAAAGTAAATAATTGCATCCTAAGATGAAATCAACATCTTTGCAACATATACTGGGGGGGGGATAAAATTGTAAAATACCCTAAGTAGCAGATTCTGTTTTAATGGAGACAGGAAAATACCCAACATTTGAGCAAGGAGAACATACAGTGACAACGGTATTAGGCCGGACAACTTTTGCTGGTGCTGTGAATCTTGTTGAAAACTAAGTCAAAGAAGATCAGAGGATAATTGAGGCCATTTGATGGCATGAAATAACGGCAGATACCTAGATTAGGTGGGGCACTGATCATGTGACACAGTAGTAGCAGTTTCAGAGAGATCAAGAATTAACGGTGCGGAACTTCAGTGTGCCTACAAAATTGACTTTGTTCCTTTGCCTTTGCAAAGTACTCCTTCAATTTACTCAGTTCCCCTTGTTTTTCCCTCTACATTTTCCATTTTCTGCTATGCCCTCTGTTTCACCCTTCCAACTTCTTCCTAACCTATCCTCACAGTCCCACTGGAACTGCGGTTTCTACTAAATTTGAAGAAATTGACATTTCAGGCTGATTTTGATGGAATAAATTCTGTATTGATTGAGATCTATGGAAAACTGCATAAAAGCAAAAGGTTTTCTCAAAAAATGATGAAGTAGGTACCAGCTATGATCCTCTGTCCTGTGAGCACAGATTTTACCTGCCAGGAGAACTCCCTCATTGTCTTGCACAGAGTTGCCTTTGCTCATTAAATTGGATCTGGATTCTCTGAATTCAGGGTGATTCTTTGTACAGAAACTTAATATAAAAAAGTATCTGCAAAGCAGTTGGCAAAGGATGAGGACACTACATGGAAATTCGACGGCAGTATCCGATATAACGGATGAAAAATTGGTTTCTTCATAAACATGGTGCTGAACTAGTGGGAAAGTAACATTGTCTTTCCTGATTTAAAACTCTTATGGAGAACTTGTTCCCTGTTGCACATTATGGTCCTCTCATGCTCTTCTCTTTAGAGCAAAGACAGTTTCCACAGAGCAGTAAAACCCTGGGAACAGTTTGAGTCTGTATAGTGTTAAGCAACTATCTTCTTGTGCCTCCTGTCTTTTGCAAGGCACTGCAGAGGAACTGGAGATACATGACTCGGGGGGGTTTGGGCTTAGTTGCCTCGATTATGCACCCTAAAAGGTAAGCACTGTAGCACTTAATTGATAGATGTCTCCTCTTCTGGATCTGGTCCAAATCCTTCATTACAATCTCAGAACTAGAAAAGTTTCTTCTAGGATTAAAATTTATCTCTTGTATAAGTTCAGCCATTAAAGAGTGGTGACATGCGTGACCCTAATGCCATGTCCTTTTTTTGTGTTGCAATACACAATTTCGAAGATGAATCATGCTCATGTGCAAAAGGTGAGAGACTCAATTTTCTCTTATCAGTCCTGTAAACAATACAACTTCGCTGTCTCAAAAATACCCAATTAAAAGCTTAAAATAAAAGTAAGTTTTAAAATAGGCATTACCTGCCCACGATGCTGTCTCAAAGGCCCTGGAGACTTGCCCTTCACGCTTCTCATGCAGAACAGCAGGGAGGTGGAAGCTTTCAATACACCTTTGAAAGGGGCAACCACGAGCAGCTCTCGGCCAGCAATATGACACTGCTGGTGGAGCCCATCAGAACTCTGCCTTTCATCCAGGGACTGCCTCATGGCAGCAGCTTGTGCAGAGCATGGCAGGTGCCCCCTCCTTCAGGCTGCAGCGGAGCTCTCTTGGGTCAAATCAATTCTCCTTTCACTGATACAGAGCAACATAGCAGAAACAGTGGTGGCACTTGGTGGTGCACTCCTGTCCTCCTGAAGATAAGAAATCTGGGACTAAGTCATCTACACTGTAAATTCTGGGAAGTTCTTGAGCTTTTGGTTGTTTGGATTCAAGGATGGCAGCATTTCCCCAAGAAATGTTTGCTCTGCCTCTCCTGTAGTTCTGAATTTGTCTGCAAACCTTTGTTTCCACCACAGCTTCCTTCTTCTACCTGTGAACACAGTTTGGCTTGTAAAATTGATATGGTTATACTGCTGCAAAAGAACGAAGTTTAAAAAATGAAGTTTAAAGAATCAAGTTACACTGATTAAAATCTCTGGCTTACCTCTACCAAGGTATTGTTGGGGTTTTTTGCAGATCACTTTGGCCAGACAAACCAAGTCAGATGGGCAATTTGAAACTGAAATGCAACTGCATGCATAAGACCAAATACTTTTTGGATCTCCTTCCCCTCATGCAAATTACTACATAACATCACACTGTTGCCCATCTCATTGAACTCTTGTTGACAGTAATGCTACATACCAGATGTTTAGGGATTACCTACGAGAAGGCCTGATGTTATAAGATGATCTTTCTCCTTGGAAAATTTCTTCCTGGCAATGAAAACAAGTCCTGAAACTCGATGATTTATAGTTCCCAACTGTTTGTTGTTAGCCTTAAATTTCAAAGTTCTACTATTCCAAGTTTCATCCATATAAACATACAATCTGGTTTTGGATCCTGCTAAACTCTTGGCTTCAACAATTTTTAATGGCACAGAAATGTAAATTTTAATTTTTCACAATGCAATAATGTATTTCCTAGTGTCTCTTTTCAACATACTTCTTTTAGGTTCATTGCTTCATTGACTATTCGCCTCCTACTTATCATTTCAACTCCTCTGTATTATTCCTATTTTAGGCCTTTTTATTGTGATGCCTACTCTTAACTAAACAACTTTTATAGCCTTTAGTGCCTTCTTTAGTTGTCTTTGACAAGCAGATCTCCCAAAGTTTGTCAAGGATAATTTATCCTGGCGTAACTTACTTTTGAGCCATGCACTAACTTCCCAATGGTCTGGCCAGGTGAACCACCATCTCTTTTAGAGGATTTGTCCCCCCAGAAGCACAGGTCACATGCTGAGTCTGCATCATACCTGTGTTCACTAGGAATGGGGTCAGATCCATTATTTGGGGCTGAATTAACTGGAGCAGTAGCATTCCTATTTACATGCTCTCTGGAAAAATTATGTGATTCTCCATAGGAGAGCAAACCCTGGTACTAGTTAGCTGATTGTTTCTCTGGATGTTACCACATCCAGAGTTACCACCAGTCACTACTGCCTTTTTGTTATCAAATACTATCAGGAAGCAGTAATGAAAAAAGTCAGGAAACATCATTCCTCCAATGAAGGCCAGTGGAAGTTCACGGTAGCCTGTGTGTGTTATCTCTTGTTTTCTGTTTGTTTGTTGGTATTCTTAAAGTTTTAAATGAAAGGAAGATATTCCTGGAAATACTTTTACCACTTTTCATCATTTTCATTTCCAACAGTAATAATGATGAACTACACTGGTTCTTTGAAGAAAAAGAAAGGGCAGGAAAAAGAGGAATGAGTAGTGTGTCCAGAGGCTAGATACAATTTCAGCTTCACAGGCAATAACTCTGTTCAAATTTTTGTAAGACTGGTAATTACATTGCAAACAGACTGTTGCTGAATCAAGCATCAAATCTTTTCACTTGGCAATAACCACTATGAAATGTGTCAAGAATGGCTGAATACCATAACCAGAACTTGGGGATAATGAGCTTCAAATGCATGTTTTCCTTTGGTAAATTTCTACATGAAGGCAAACTAACTTCCTCAGAATTATTTTGCTGGTACCTATTTCTTCATCCAGCCTTTATACAACATGAATATTGTACAGAATAAACAGTAGTTTCTTCTTCACTATCTATTGCATATAGCACCCAAAATTTTAGTGCTGGGGTGAAGGAGGATTGGTTGCTCTAATAAAAAGTTTAGTATTTCTGAATTCTTTCAGAACAAATAATTTAAATTGTCTCCCTCAAACACTATTTCTTTAAGACTTGCATCGTTCTTTGCATTTTCTGCTATCTCTCATAGTGCAGTTGCTCTTGAACTTTACAAATTCATCTCTATCTTTCCTTTTGAGGACTCTGTTCTCCTGCAACATCTTAATTACTCTGCTGGTCTAAACCAGGATTACTGAGGAGCCTGGAAGGGAGCAGGCTTTAGCTGAATCTAAGCACTTACTACTTGTCAAAGTACTCTGTAATCCTTGGTAGGATTACTCTCTGCAGTGTTTCCTTGCTTCTAAATGACAAACAAATAAAATTTGCTATTTCAATACAGCATGAAATGTTCTTTCACTTTTAATAGACCTGAGGCGCTATTTGACAAAGATACCAGAAGGCTAAACCCAGCGAGGAAGAAGAACATAGGCAAAGGTATTTCAGGTTTGTTGGTGAGATTAATCCTGGACCTTCAAGAGTTAGACTGCAACAGATCTAACTGTGACAGGTCTGTTTCATGGAGATTTTTTTCTGATCTTGAAGTAGAAATGTGTCTTTGAGGTGGTCAGAAAAAGCTCTCCAACTTCTGCATGCTGGGAATCACAGTCCACACTAACTCAATGCCAGAAGAAATGTCATGGAAGGCAGTGAAAATTCATAACAGCTGAGATCTTTAAAAATAATATAATAAAGATGAGGATGGATGTTTTGGGTCAAACTTCAGTATGGCAGACAGACATTCAATTTGAGAAGACTGGAGGGTGAAATCATGGATTAATAGCTATCAGTGCAAACAGCTGTCTTTTTTCTTGGAAGAACTGAGTAGTAAACTACAGGAAGGTCCCAGTGTGATGGTGTTTTACCAAGCTGTGGAGTTATTTTCCCCACACCAACACCTGCATGACACTCTTGGCCAGGTGTACTGCCTTTCCTGCAATTGAAACTCTGGACTAAGAGGGGCACACCAAGAATTATGACTCAAAATGCTTCAAGAGATTCAGAAGGGGTTATAAAAACACCTTTATAATTTTACTTCAAATAAGTACTGTCATGAAGCCCTGATGACTTCCCTGGTTTTCTGATAACATGTAACACTGATGGATATAATATAGAAATCCACATACGTACGCTTTTGCAATCTCATTCAGCACATCTTCCAGGCCACTTTTATCTCCCAGACTGCTATAAATGCATTTTCAAAGGTATTTTTTATCTGTTTTGATTTAGGGACATTTTTCCATTAGTAATTTTGTAGATTCAAGGCTGCATTTGTGTATATTCCTGGATCATTTTACTGTTGGGTAATCTGAAGAACACTGCCAGAAGGCATGTTGTACCTATTCTTCTGATTTTTGGATGTTCTAGTAGGATCTCAGTGCTCACACATACTTCTTTCCAGAGCACTTCATTAGTATCTGCACCTGTATGTGCAGCTTGTCCTTCCCTGTATTAACACTTTCACCAGGTTTTCCTTTGTAAATTCTTCATACAAAAGAACTACAGACTTCTTTCCATGTTTTTTTTCCCCCCAGGAATGCTCTTCTCAGTTCTCAAGTGCTTGATGTCCTGCTTGTGCTTCGTGGCAGTCACTTCCAGACTTTTCATTCATTTTCCAGGATCTGCTTACACCACTGTACTACTCAATTTGTTCCACAACTGCATGTACCAGGTGATATCAGCACAGCAAACTTTTTGGGATAACACCTAGTTCTTACAATATTTCCTGCCCCTGGTTTTTTAACCCTGTTTAAACAAAACCACCTGTAGCTGTAGCTTCTGGCTCTGTTTAAGGAATATGGACTACTCAACATATTGAATATAGACTCCAAGTGCATACTTGTGACATAGTTCATATGCTTTACGTGGTTGTGCTAATAAAAGCCACAGATTTTTCCTTACTAAGTTGGAATTATCTCCATGTCCCTACAGCTAAGCTTGAGCCAGTCCCTCCTCTTATAGAGAGGGTGAAGCAAAATGTGTGAACTGCAGCCTCAATATATTATTCTGTATTAAAAACCCAACCAACCAAATACTCCTCCTTCCCAACAGCCTTTAAATCATAAAACCCCATAGCAGCAGTGAAGGATAAACTTCTGAAATTCTTTAGATAATTCACATCAAGCCCCTTAAATTTTGATCCAAAGGATCTAAATCTTTAGAGCACCCAGCAGTGAACTGTGAACTTCTCTGAAGATTCCTGATCTGGGTCAGGCTTGCTCCTAAATACCTCTAATAGCCACAGTTAGCTGAAAGAAGGTAATTAATTCCAGCAATTCACCCATACTCAGAAGCACCTTCAGTTAAACCAAGAGACTGATAGAGGGAAATCATTTACTCTACAAATTCTGGTGACATGCTGACAGAGAACAGAGGTAAGGCTGAGGCAGTCAGTCTCTGCTTTGCCTCAGTCTTCACCAATAAGGTCTCCCAGGTCTCCATGTAGTGAAAGGGTTTAAGGAGGAGAGCTGCTACCAGCTGTGGGTGAAGGTGAGGCCAGGATATCTTCAGAAAATGACCATACAATTATATTTGGATCTTACGGGCTGCACCCAAGGCAGCTGACAGCTGATCCTTGCAAAACTGCTATCTATAATCTTTGGAAGGCTGCAGAGATCTGCAGAGGTTCCTCACGAGTGGGGAAAAGCAGATTGCATGCACTTTCAATAAAGGCAGAGGTCCTTGTGGACAACTACAGGCCAGTTACATCAAGTTTGGAAAATCATGAATCAAGTCCTCTAGGAAGACATTTCTGGGCATATGAAGAAGCTGGTGACTGAGAACAGCCAGCATGCATTCACCCAGTGTAGATCATACCTGACCAACCTGATGGCCATCTATATTAAAATAACTGGGCTTGTGGACAAGAGGAGAGCAAGGGATGCCATTTATCCCGACTTAAGCAAAGCTTTCAACACTGTCAACCACAATATTCTTGAATCCAAGTAGATACAACATGGATAGACAACTATACAGGAAATCAACTCGTTGGATGGTGAGGTTCAGAGAGTAGTAGTTAATGAGCTGCATTCTACTTGAACAATTATGACAAGTGGGGTAACAGAGGGGTTTATCCTGGAACATAACCTGTTTAACACTTTTGGCAATGATCTGAAAGAGGTGACAGAGTGCTCTTTTGTCAAATTTGCAGAAGACACTGAAGGGGCAGTCCAGTTAATATGGACTCTGCCATTCAGAGGGACAGTAACAGGCTAGAGGAATGGGCTAGGAGACATCTTACCTTTGGTAAGGAAGTTTGTGTTTGGGAAGGAAGAATATATTGGGTTTGCAAGGCAACATTTTGGTAGCGGGGGGCTTGCAGGGCTGGCTTCCATGAGAAGCTGCTGGAAGTTTCCCCCATGTCTGATAGAGCCCAAGCCAGATGGCTCCAAGATGGACCAAGGCCAAGTCCATCAATTATGCTGGTAGCACCTCTAGAATAACATGTTTAGGAAACATGGGGGGAAACTGTGCAACAGCAATTGCAGCCAGAGAGAGGCCTGAGAGTATGTGAGAGAAACAGCTCTGCAGACTCCCAGGTCAGAGGTGAAGGAGGGGGAGGTGGTGTTCCAAGCTGAGATTCCCCTGCAGCCTGTGGCAGAGATCATGGTGAGGCAGCTGTGCCCCTGCAGCCCATGGAGGTCCAGGGGAGAGCAGAGATCACCTGCAGCCCCTGGAGGATCCCATGCTGGAGCAGGCGGATGCCTGAAGGAGGACGTGACCCTGTGGATCCTGCAGGCTTCTGGCAGGACGTGTGTGCCGATGGAGAGAGGAGCCCATGCTGGGAGGATGTGACCCCACAGGGGACCCATGCTGGATTACTCTGTTCCTGAAGGACTGCGCCCCATGGAAGGAAACCACACTGGAGCAATTAGTGAAGAACTATAGTCTGTGGGAAGGATTCATGTTGGATAAGTTTGTGGAGGACTGTCTCCTGTAGGAGGGACCCCATGCTGGAGCAGGGGAAGGGTGTGGAGTCCTCCCCATGAGGAGGAGGGAGCAGCAGAGACAATGTGGGAGGAACTGACCACAAACCCATAGCCCATACCCCTGCACTGCTGCTGGGAAGGAGGTGGAGAATTCAGGGGTAACGCTGAGCCCAGGAAAGTGGGGAGGAGTGGGGTGAAGGTGTTTTCAGATTGGGTTTATTTCTTATTATCTTGCTCTGATTTGACTGGTAGTAAATAAAATTAATTTTTTTCCCCAAGTCGAGTCTGTTTTGCCTGTGATGGCAAGTGGTGACTGATCTCTCCCTGTCCTTATCTTGACCCATGAGCCTTTCGTTATATTTTCTCTCCCCTGTTCAGCTGAGGAGGGGAGTGATAGAGTGGCTTTGGTGGGTACCTGGCATCCAGCCAGGATCAACCCACCACAGGGAATAAACCCTGACAGGGTTACACAGGGTTCACTGAATCAGTGCATTGACTTAGATGGCTGCCAGTGTGGATCTAAGAATATCTGCCCTAAATTTGTTTTAGCACTCCAAATACTACAAACACTCATCCCGATTGCTTTCCAAAGGGATTATTTTCCTCCACGGAAAAGCAGCCAGCTCCACAAAGCTCTTGAACTCAGTTATGTCCTGAGCCAAGTTGATTTTTAACATTAAATAATGTTTCTAAATTGCTTTGGGGTTCACAGATGACAGTTCTTAGGAATTTGTGTAGAAGGGTTTAATTGTGCAAACACCCAAGTCACACAAGCAGTTCTTACTCAGTGATATTGCCTTTAATTTTCACTGGGACCATGGATTTTTTTGTGTGATTATGCACTATCAGATGAGCAGCCTGCCAACTCCAAACATTTCAAAAACATGAGTAAGTCCCATGAAGAATGTCAGCTTGAAATCTATGACATTGTAAAGATTCTTTTAAATATGTTACTATCTTTTGATCTTCATTTTTTAAAAACTAAAAGTTTACTTTGGGATGGCCTGCTCCTCCAAGTAAAGAAGCCTTAGGATAAACACAACAGCAACTTAAGTGCTGGTAACACAGCCAGTGTTTTACTCAGGAAAAAGCCCTTTTTCCTGTACAGAGGAAGGAAAGGTCTTTGAGAGATGGGCTAATCTCTGCCAGATCCAATTAGGTTCAATGATACTTAAAACCACTCCTGACACACTGATATCTTTGACTTGTTATCAGGATCATCCAGTGATGGAGATACTGCAATATTCCTCAGCATACTCCTCCATAGCTTCAGTATTTTAAAATAAAACCTTCTCCATGTCTTTCCATTTTACCAAATTACTTCTTATCCAGCTTACAGGAGCATGATGAACATTCTGGTTCAGCGTGTTCTGGTCAGTCTCCTGCAGAGAGTCAAGCTTACCACTTGCCACACTGTCTGGATAAAGAAATCCAAGTGATGAGTCCAGTGCCAAGTCAGGGTTTGTGGGTTTTTTTGTGAGCAGGCAGGCCCCCTACCTGGAAGAACTGAATTAGAAAGAGGACCTGGAAAAGGCACCCGTGCCTGCAAGGTGAGCAACGTGCTGTGCAGCTGACGGCTAATGGGAGAGGGAGGCTGGGAGAAAAAGGTACAGAAACTTGCCAAGCTGTACGCTATATATTTCAGCATTTTACACCAATCCAGAAGACCAGTTTGAAGTCTAAACCTGTCCTCCAGCTCCTCTGTCACATGAAGATTTTATAAGCACCCTCCGTAGCTCCCCACTCATATCATGGATGCAAGCACTGAGCCATTTCAGGCTCAAGATCGCCTTGTGGAGCTCCTTGTTGGAAATTAAATCATGGTCTTCATTCTGGGAGCATGGGCATTGAAGCTGATGTTCACTTGCCCTACCGCAATTTTCCCTAGATGAGATTTCCTTCTCCAGCTCACTTTGATCCACATGCAAGATGGCAATGGAAGACTTATGTGATGTCCCTTTTGCTCTCCCTCTGTCCACAAAGTCTCCTGCCTTTGTCCTAGGAGGGAATTATTTCATTTTGACATGATTTGTTCTAGACAAATTGATGCTGGCTTTTTCCTGACACTGTATTATCCTTCTGTAATCCATTTCAAACACAAGAAAGAACTTCATAAATATATAAATGAATTAACCAAATATTTCCTACCTAATCTTTAATGCAGTCTACTCACAGTTCATAAAAATATTTACGCAGAGACACATTATTGTGTTTTTCTGATCCTTTCTGAGCCTACGTAAATGCTTAACATAGCTGCTCTCTGCACAAATTAAATAAGATAATTCCCTGTAAATGAAGTAAAAAGCCAAGACTTAATTTGTGAGGCCAGTCACTCACAGAAAATCCTGAAGCAGTCTTTTCCAAAGGTTGAGGAGGGTTTGACTTAAAAAATTACAACTCTGATTTTGACCCTGAACTCCCTGGAACATTTATTCAAGGGTTGAAAAAATTTTAAATAATAACATCAAGTACTGCATTATGCAGCAAGGTCTGTAAATCTTTTTGGTGAACTTCAAGACTTTCATGAGCCTATTTGGAAAGTATGTAGGAAATATTTTAAAAATACATTAATTTATTTATAAATCATTAAAAAGGGTCATAGATGGTTTATGGGCACATAATAAAGAGATAAATAAGTGTTAAGCAGTATTTACCAAATCAATCTAATCTCCGAAGACAGGGTTTAATTAGCATTTCTACGAAGTCTCCTGCCCTCTCTGCCATCACATGGGAAACTCTGCACTTCTCAGCAAGGCTGGGATAAGGCGTGGTACTCTTTTTGGAGCACTTGTACTACGGCCATAATTCATAGTTTGGATGCCAGGATGCTGGGACTTTGATTAATGTAACGACATACTTTATGGCATCCCTGGCAGAAGCTAGGAGAGATCACGATTTATACTGAAAAGTGAATTCAGAATTCTTATTCAGAGCAGAAGGTTTCAAGATAAATGATACACTACCCTATGGCTTCCTTCATTGGTTACTGATTGTATTTTATTACAAAATGGTGTAACTTGACCTTAAGAAATACTGCATACATTCAAGATGCAATTTATTAAGTGGTTTATGTACCAAAGAAAAAAAATCTCATGCTAGCAACTCAGACATTAAATAGGGCTCAGAAACCACAGGCAGACATACACCAATACACCATCCCTTGGATGCTCGGTGTGTGGGACTGTGAGAAGACCTGTTCCAAGAGCTGAGATTTCATCTCATCTCCCCAGAGATGCTGCAGGAGCAGAAGGATCTGTCCTCCAGTCCTCCACATAACCACAGTGAAGTCACCCAAAAGACTTCAGCCACGGACAGGAACTTTAAAAATAAATCCCAGGCCTCTCTCCAACCTTCAAACCATTTTATCTTAAACACAGGAAGCATTTTTGTCTCACAGAATAACACAAATGATAATGATGTAGTCTTTTTTACAAAAGCAACTAAACAGCATTATGTCACTGCCAAAGAGCTGGGGAGTCAATGAAAACCAACACTGAGTATCATAAATTATCGTTTATCATCAGACAAATAAATGGCTGTCTTTGAAAAAGGACCTACTTGTATGGTTAAAGTTTAAAACAGCATTTATGGTAGCAATTTAAGCTCTTAAAATACACACTTTAAAAATAAAAAGACCTGCTGTAATGTCCCTCAGCTGCATTTCTGCAGAATAGTCTTAAATCATTGCAATTACTTAATGCAGCCTGTAATTTATCAGCCCAAATAAGTCGGGCCTGTCAAGCACAGACTCAGATATATGTAATTATTAAATTACATAAGCTTCATGTATATTATGAATTATTCATATATTGAATGGCAGCCTTTAAAATAAATAAGTGGTTTCCTATATGCAAAGAGTGTATTGATTACACATCTGTGTTTTTTTTTTCTTCAAGTCCAATGTATTTTTTCAGAGTTTGGGAAAATGAGTGATCAAAACAGGGCTTGGAGTAACTATTGTAAATTAGGAGTGAAGAAAAAAAAAAGGCTGAACCTACTGCGATACAACAAGTCACATGTGAAAAGCTCACCCATGCACGCAGTGAACACCCAGAACTCCCAGTGAATTCAGAAGTGGGGATGTATCTGAGTCATCCCTTTGGCCCACGCAGACAGTCTCTGCCCACACAGACACATTGCAACATTATACTCCTCCCACGATTTTGGTAACATAAATATTACTATTTAGAACTTGCAGAGTATTTCCATTTTCGCATTTCTTTACAGGCATCACTTAATTAATCCACCCACCAGACCAGATGAGCATTACTAGCTCTGTTAATCCAGACATAATTATCAGCAATAGTCAATTAACATTACACAAGAGGTGGAAGATCTCATTGGCATCCAGGTGATTCAGTGCACTCAAGAACAGGTAAGGCAGTCAGACTGCCAGAGGGCAACTTTGGAGACCATATCTCAGGGGTGATTGTGACTTTGCTGCATATAAGAGATAGCTGTGATGGTGCCAAACGACATATGAGTGATTAAACAAGAGATGAACCTCCATCTCACCTTTTTGTTCACATTGTACTTACTCTTTTCCTGCTGCAAATCATTATACACAACACAGGCCTTTTTCCAGGTTTTGTGCTGTAATGTTTGAACACCAGATTTCATTGAAAAAGAGAACAAATTTCCATTTGGTATTATGAAATACAACAGAATAAATAATTTCTGTTGTAATAATGAGTTCTTACCAAAGTTTCCTTTGTGCATAAAATGTATTACAGAATTTTAGGAAACACTTAATTTGATTAACAGTCTTCTACATTAATCCTTTGCTCAGTCACTCTTGAGAGCTGCAATAATTTAACAGAAGCTTTGCCAGGCTTCCTGCATGGCCATGGATCAATATCCCAAAGAGCAACCATGCATAAGCTTTGATTGTGTCTTTATGATCAAGTAACAAAGTTCATCTAATGTGAATACTAACTGAAATACCCAAACCTTTATGCTTACTTTTCTAAATTACAATATTTCAAAATGAGCTATCACCAGAGGCTACAACCCTGTATTACACTTTGGATATTGTTTCTGACTATGAATATATATTCATGCAAAAGTATTTTAAGTCTTGGATACTATCCCAAATTTTAGGCAACACAGATCTACTCGATCCTGGAGGCCATTATGGATTTCGTAGAATACACAGCAATACTACACAGCTATACTGCTTTCCAAAAAATACACCTCCATAAAGCCAACGGTACTCTTCATATGGGGGAAAGGAAGTGGGGATATGATCCTGCCTCTTCCAAGATCCCTGCTGAACACCTCCCCAGGAAGTAGGAGCAGAGCTGCAACCATGTAATAAGAAATCAAATGTTTTTTTATATTTCTCAGTGAAAAAGTGAGCTGCTGGGCAGTCCAACAGTGATCTTCCTTCTTCAAAAAATAACCTTTTCAGCATAAACAAACACAAATGTAGATTCACAGAGCCAAAACCAGCATTACTGGGACTGCAGGGTCTGTAATTGATGAATTTAACCCTGCAAGCCCATCATAAAGAATTCAAACCAACACTGCTGGGTTAAGCACATAGTTAGGAAATTAAAAATAGATGGTGGCTATGAAAGGAGAAGAGAAAATGAATGGAAAAATTAAAGAAGACCTGATGTTTGCAGAAGAGCATTTAGCTCTTTTACTGAAAAAGGCCTTGGGGAATATTTGCAAAACACAGATTAGCGTTACTGCCACTGTGCTTGCGATTTCATTATTCACGGTGAACCTCTCTATAACTAACACCTATTTAGTAATGAACTGTATTTCTTTGATGCTGTTAATGACTGACATAGGAACAACTATTACCATTGAAATTTTCTGTTAGGGGTTGGAAAAACCCGAAAGGGGAGGGAATGGAGTGCAGGAGCATGGAAATGCTGTGTTTGGATTCAGGTCTTGGAGACTTCTGCTAAAGTGTTTTCCCACTTTCTTCTACTCTATCAGAGACGAGAACTTAAGATAAAGCACAGACAGAGCTGGATGGATAGCTAGGGAGGAAAGTGGTCAATAAGCTGAGATCCACGGATCAAGACTCTACTTACAGCAGATGAAAAAGACACTCCTAATAGAGGAGAGGGAGAACAAGGTGCTCAGAAGGATCTGCAGGCCAGAACACCTGTATGAGCTTTCTCATGATGTGTTCCAGAAATGTGAAACTGGAATGTTTATAAAGCTCTTCAATCACTTGACTTCACATTTCAATTGACCGCCTTTTTTTACTGCTCTATTTCTATCTCTCTGAGCACATACAACTTTTGAATGTGGAATAGATAATTTGATCCATTAAGTTTTATTATTAGTAGATTTGGCTGACCGCTACTAAGGCCAGGAATAAAACTCACGTAAAGACGGGCTGTACCATGTAGTTCTGGTGGATAGCACAGAAATTTCATACAGTCTGCTTCCTGAATTTCATCACCAAACAGTACAACTTTCTGGCAGTGTTCTCTAAAACAGCTTGTCCCTCCATGCAGAAAAGTCAGAATCTCCTCTACAATTTCTGCCAGTGAATAAGTCATGGGATCTGCTGGAAAACAGCACTGTTATATCTTATTGTTTCTTATCCCAGGACATGACTGTTCTATATATCATCCTCTGGCACTCTGCGGTGATGAACACACTCAACAGCTAGGAGGGGTGCATCCTACTTCTCCTGTTTGCAGCCTAGGTCAACAGGAAAGAAACATGAATGTCTGTTTGCAAGACAACCATGTTCTTGAACACAACTGTCCTTCATTTCAACACTACCACACTGTGATTTCACAGTTCCTTTCACTTAAATCCACCTTCTATTGAGACTGAAAAATATTGTAAGTTTTTAAGCGCAAATGAAACATAACATGGGAAGATGTTTGAGCTTTCCTTCTGCTGGGATGGGTTCTGGGCCTGTGGGCAAGCACCCAAATGAGAGAGAGATGCTGAAGGAGCAATGCAGCACCCCAGCAGGTAAGCAGGACCCTTCTCAGATCTCTAACTTGTCAAACACTAACTGCAGAATAAAGAAATTTAAAATAGGTATTTTTCACGAGATTGACAATAATGTGTATTTTCAGAAAACAGCTTATTGAAACCACTCACACATGTTTAGGTTTGGAAATCAAGTACAGAGTCTGCACATTGTGAAATACAATGGATGTTTGTACCAACTGTAATTGCCTATTTATTTGCATGCCACTGAGTATCATCAGACACTCATACAGCCAGCAGAGCAAGGCTGGGAAGACAATAATGCAGTGTCAAAACCAAGTCAAACCATGTCAGCACAAATGATACACTGCAAACTAAAATAAATTGAACATGAAGTCTTAAACCAGAAGGGAGGGCAAGCTTGGAGATCTCACAAAATCAAGGAGCTTTGGGGATATTCCTAATTATTATGAGAAATTACATGCTAAGAATATATTTTCTCATCCATGCTTCAGCTCATACTCAACAGGTGTGTATGGTAAGCAACCAAGGGAATCAATGCAAACACAGAAGAGCTACCAGCTCCCGTTCTGGTCATGACGCGTCAATGCCATCTAGGAAGAGACAAAGCCACTGAAACTAATGCCTCCATCAGAAGGATTAGCAGACTGTTTAGTAGCTTCCTCGGGGATTTCAAAGCTAGGGTTGGTCCTGCTTGTTCACTGCTGGGCTCTGAGAAAGAGGAGCAAATAACCCAGCAGTAGATCGGACATCCACCATGCTGTGCTCCTGCTCATCCACCTGCAGTGGATGCCCATGATGTTACTCCTGTGGTATCAGTCCTTACACAGGAACCGCTTTAACGGGTGACTCTCCTTCTCCACAGCCACTGAGGTTGGAGTTATTAGTGTTTTCCTCCAGGCTGCAATGCAGACAGGTCGGGGCACCTTCCCTTTAAAATAAATACACCTGTCACTGCCACTACCTTGCAGGGAGAATAAATGCTTTCAGCAGGGAATTTCTTGTATTTGGTTTCAGATCTCAGGGCAATATTTTTCTAAACATCTGAACTTTAGATGTTTTTGTTATTTTTCTGCTGGGAGGAAGGGACATGGAAAGACATCCTTTGAATGCTGAAAAAATATTTTCGCAACCTTTTGAAAGGAAACACGTCTGCAGCTTGAGGTAAGAAATCAAATTCTTCCCAGGAATAAAGTATATTCTTCAATTCAGTTAAAAATACCAATTAATCTTCTTTCCTTTCTGTACAAGAGCCAGCCTCCTTTATTGCTTTCACTTACAAAACATCTGTTTAACAACACATTTTTCATACAGACATGTTTTGCTAATTGCGATGGCGATTCAGGTAGCTGCATTTATTCATGAATCTTTAAAGCATATTTTTCTCGTAATCAATTTATTCATCATTGTTATCTTTCTTAAATATTTTTGCTGTATTGTTTATTCTCCACTGGACATTGAAAGTCTTCTAAGGGAATTTTTTTCTTTAAAGCAAAAAAGTAATTTTAGAAGTTTCATTGTAATTGTTCTATGAAGTGAATAACCATTCATATTATTGCTGTTGTTACTGTTGTTGTGATCGAATTTGCAGCAGTTGCTGAAGTATCCTCCCACTTTCTCTGCTGGACAAGAGACAATTCATTGTTTTCAGGCCTATGAACAAAACCTGGGGAAACACCATTATTTTTCCAGTGTTCCAGAGATCAACGTAGGGAAGAAATGCAGCATGGAAAACCCTGAAATATTCACTGGGGACTTGTATGTGCCCTTGTTAATCCATGTGGAAGTGTAAGGAAGTGTAGCCAAGTGTGCCTGTTATTACACATTTGTTACTTTGCTTGTTCTTCTCCACTGTTGCAAAAATGCTTATTTGTCCCCATGTAACATTTTTTTGGACATAGTGGAGGAAAGTAAGTCTTTCCATATGATGAAAATACTAATACTAAAATCAAGTCTGTGCAAAGTCATAATGTGAGGAGGTCCCTAAAAAGATAAATAAGTATATCCAATTTCAGCATTAGACCAGCTAGGGAGTACTAAGCTGCCTCACTTTTCATGTTAAGTCAACAGTTCTCATCATTATTGCTTTTCATTAATATCTGACTTGTGGAGTCATTATTCTGAAAAACTCAGTTTCTCTCATTTTAAAATTTTTTTCCCTCTGAGAGCAAGGAAAAGTAAGTATCAGTTCAAAAGTAAAGGGTAATTTATTAAGTTATTAAAAACTTGCTTATAATCTCATTACTCCAAGTAGTGTAGTATTTTTTGAAGTTCCTCAGAGTTAGGCTTAGCAGTCCCCTGAAAAAAGGCATTTCTAGGAAAAGAAACTATTTATTGGTGTGTGATTCATCAAGGTACTAATTTTTCAAATGCACGTAAAAATAAAGCCCTAAAACTATTTTGTACATAAGTCTGTTTATAGTAAGAGATTTTATTCAACAATAAATGCAGCTATGTGCTATCAAGGGGAAGACAGAGGACAACACCTCAAATTAGTATACACTGTCATAATTTTGGTTTGGTCCCTAAAATACCCAAGTCTGTTACACAGCTGGAAACAGAAACCACTGCAGCCATAGTGCTGCCTCTTCTGGGACACTCATGCACAGGGGAAATAGGATTGTTTAGATGGACAAAGGGAGTAGGAGAGAAAGCACTAGATTTTTTGCAACAAGCATTCTGCAGCAATATCCTACACCACTCTGGTTCAGATGGGGACCTCTGTCAAGCAAATAAAAAGGTTTTGGTTGTGCACAGAACATTGTATCTGACCTGTCACATAACAGGCCAATTCTATCAGGCTGAAAATAGCAAAGCAGCAGAATCACTTTTTGTCTTTTCCAGTGTTATTTCATACTCGTTTCCTGACAAACAGTTTTAAATCACATGAAACAAATTCTGGCTCTAACTCCCCAACTTCCCTTTCCTCTTCATGGGGCCTCAATCCTCAGGATGATTTCCTGAGGTGCTGAGCTCCATCACCTGGGGGCAAACCCTGGGAGATTCCTGCTTCCCTTCTGTAGGTGAACATTCAAAACTGGACATCAAAGACGAGGGGCCGAGCCCCACACTGCGCTACTGCTGTATTTGGTGCATCTGCTTTGGAGTGAGAGGCAAGTTACACACTGCCTATAACACAGAAATACGACTTTGGCATTGTGTCAGTAAAGCCCTGCAGCAGACCCGTCAGATCACCTGACAGTGTTCACAAAGATGATGAAATGCCCAGTGTGGATAAGAAAGCCTCAGACTAGGTTATTTGTTATTAAATATACAAAATATTGTTATTGAATATATTTTATCTATCTATCTATCTATCTATCTATCTATAAAACCAGAACTTATATTTCTTTTTGGTCTTATCTGTCTATACTGGCTTCCTGGACCTACCAGAACAGCACCTAATGCATATTTTGCATTTTTCAAGTTCCTCAGGGTTAGGCTTACCAGTCTCCTGAATAAAGGCATTTCTAGGAAAAGAAACTATTTATTGGTGTGTGATTCATCATTTACTTCCACTGTCTGCTGAGTTTCTTCTTTAATTGCTGTGAAACAAGTAACTTTTCACTTCCTTCTGTTGTTTAGGGAATGAGACAATTCCTGTCCAGTAAACACAAACCCAGTAATATGCATTTTGGGGCTGAAATTACATCTTCCGTGTTCTGCAGTTACTATGGTTACCATCCCACAGCAACCCTGCATGCATTGCTGAAAGAAATAGCACAAAAATAAATGTCCATGTTAAAAACAAAAGGAGAGTCCTGACCTACTCAAAAATACACTTATGAGTTGATGAATCTTATACTTATTTTCTGTGATGACAATGGAAGAGGAATGTTCCCACAGTCTAGTCGATAAATTTCCTTACTTAGACTTTAAATGCTGGAGTAAATTTTTGTCCCATCTAGAACTTGGAAGATAGATGAAACACCCTCGTGCTCCAGAAATCATCCAGTGTCAGCTCATGCCCGGGAAGGGGAGGACAACTGTTGCTTGCCTCCAGTAAAAAGCTAATTCCCTGGAGCCATGAACTACAACAGTATTCAGGTTGGGCAGCCTGGGCAGCCTGCCGTCCTCACAGTGGTTAGTGGGACATCAGGGGTTACACTGACAGCTGGAAGCTCAAGCCCTGCTATGGATTGGGCCCACAGTAACAAAAGGAACTGGGGCCTACAGTTGATTTTTTTGTTGGAGTTTTGTGTCTCAGCCCATGGATGCAATATTCAACATCAGGCCAAACCCTGAGAGGTGCCTGCATATGGAGTTGTCCCCCACAGGGAGTGCTCTCCTGGCAGATTTACACAGCTTAGTGCCTTCTTTGGACCTAACCATGACCAAGAATCTAAGAGACCCTCCCCAGCCCCGTGAGGAGATGAGTGTAGACAACTTCTCTGGATGCACCTGATCCATCCTGTCTGGAAAGATGCTTCTACAGCAGTTTGTGTCTGATGTTAGTGGGGCCAAGGACATCCCTGACCTCTTCCCCATGCTGAAACTTCATGGGGCGACAGCACTATTCCTGACCATGGAGGAAGAGTTGTGTGGGTGATGGCAATCCAGTCCTCAGTAGGCAGGAGGTGCTCTACCCAATGGGAAAAGCTGGTATTTGGCAGGATGTAACTGGACACCAACTGGAGCAGAGGAAGCTACCAAAATGTAATCTGTCTCTCTGCTCACCAAGGAGGAGGTGACCTGAGTTCTTACCATCTCACAAGGCCAAAGGCTTCACATTACTGTGACCACAGTGAAGGAGGGGGAACCTTCCCTGGGAGGGGAGTGATGTGAGTCTGACCACCCCACAGGCTGACTGGACCTCCAGGCAGTCTGGATACCTACTCTCAGATTCCCCTCATAAACCACGGCACATTTAGATGAACATTTACTTATCACCTTCAGGCAATGGTATCACTGAGAGCCACGAGAGCTGTGACCTGAGGACAGACCATAGGATTGAATCCTGTCATTTCAACAATGGAGCAACTAAATACAAGAGGAAAACAGTCCTGCAAGCAGAGATAAACTTTAAAACAAATCCTCAGTATGAAATAAGTCACACATTTTCAACATGTGTCCTAGGAAATACACTGAGTTAATGGCTGACAGTCCATTTCCTATGTACCTAACTATCCACTCCTATAAATAACTGGCCACAGAACCAACTCCACTGTTATGTCAGTGACATCACTGGGCAAGTGAATAAACTGTCTTCTTAGTGTATTTGGCATGGAGGAATTCAGAGTAAGTATAAATTTGGGAACTGTTGCAAAATAAAATAAAATAAAATAACATTAAATTAAAATAAATTAAATTAAATTAAATTCATGCAACAGTGAGTGCAGGGGAAAGACTGGGGTCCTCCTGGGTACCAGGAGGCAGATGGAAGCAGAACCTGCATTGTCCTGAGTCACAGCCTTACTGCCATGACCTATGCTGGGTTTTACTGCGCACCAACACAGCGAAGGCTTCCACTTCTGGTATACGTAATAGTCTATTTAGAGTGATGATGTCGTGAAATAATCAAATTGATATGAAACCTTGATGCTAGAAACCAATGGTGTTATTATCCTGCACCTTTTTATTCTTGCTTTTTCTAAGCGAGCATCACTGTGTCATAATTTTCAGTTTTCACTGGAAAAAAATGCAAACTGAACTCTACAGCCTTATGATATTGAAAAAGAGTTCCTAATTATTTTCTTCTATGTTTGTTGATTTGAGATTGCAGCACCAAGAAGGTCACTGCATTTCACGGTCACCTTCTTTTTGTATCTGATCTACAAAGGTTGACTGAAAGCAGAGCAACACCTGAATGGCAAGTTCTTCCTTCAGTGCATATCTCAAAGGTAAGGTACAATTTCAGGACATATGACAACAAGGAAAGTCCCTACACTTCATTAACAAATGATTGGCGTGAGGTGGGGTGAAATGTGAGGGAATAAAATAGAATAAAAATGTGAAAATGCATCCTGAATTCCCCAACATTTCCCTGCTGTGTCCTTAGGGCATTTCAAGACCTACCTTGGAAAAAGTCTTTGCATAATAATCACTGCTATGATTAGCACAGTGTTTCACATTATATAATACATACAATTCACCTAATAAGCATTGCAAGAAGAATTGCAATTAAAGTTTTAAAATGTTCCAGGTTTTAGGACTTCTCCCTCCCTAAGAAAACACCCCCATCAGTTTTCTCAGCAGCCTCTCAGAGAAATTCACTTAAAAGTAAGAACATTCTTTAAAATTCCCTCTAAATGATCACAAATTTCTAACACCTCCATGAATTCAGTCTCCCAAGATGCAGATAGACATGGGCAGGGCTGGTATCAGGGTCCTAAGACAACACATATGCCTGAAATATTAAAAGCTAAGAATCTGGTGCCTTTTTTTTTTGTATATAGAAGGCAAAAAAAAGCAATGAGATCTAGTTTAGGGCCCCTATCTTCTCCATCTTATTGATTTATATTTGGCTGAACTGTATTTAGGTTTATTTATGTTCCATATATAGTTCTCCATGAAAAATAAGTATATCCTTTGAGTCCTAAATCAACTTCAAATACTATGGCAGATTTAATCATAAAGTATAGTTTTGCAGCCTCTACCATGTACATAACTTGATTTTTTCTTTTTAGCAGCATTTCTTCTTCTAATTTAAAAGATTGTAAGAAAGATTAAGTATTCACAGCAGTAAACTGTAATTCTAAAGTCATTATGGAATAGTTAGTGCTCAATACAAATGCTAATGTAGTTTAAACTTCATATAACCTTTCTAGATTTAAGACATCAGCAAATAAAATGTTAATAAAAACTTCTGGACTGTATCTAGATTTCTTTTTGCATTAGTAACCTCACTATTACAGAATAAACAATAATCCAAATCTATTTTTCCTAAATAGTTTCTACTAGAGCAAATAACAGTAAGGGAAAAAGGAGTTTAAGTGAGAAATCCTTGTTCAGGACTATGAATGCAAAAAAGACAATGCATTCCTGAATAAGAACAACAACAAATTAGCAGGCAAGTAATATCAAATAGTCTTGAGAAATGCTGAGAAATCCACAGTTATGAAATCAAAGCCAATTTAGTCATAAGTAACATATCACTTCATCAGTGACATTTCCATATCAGATTTGTAAACATTTATGCAGCCTTTAATCTCAAGCAGAATCCTGACCATCTCGCTGTATATGCAAGCTTCCCATGTTTAATATGTCTACTGTCATCATTATTTTGGGTTAAGGTAAAATGACAAGAAGTTCATGTATGAAGAACAAATGCCACAGGTATTTGAAGAATGAATACCCTACACAGTCTGCCAAGTGAACATTTGAGATGAGTGCAAACTTCAGAGGTGGCTGTAGTGCAGCGCTGCCAAGGACCAGGGAAATCCACACATTTCTCTGTCTGCTCATTCTATTAGAAAAGCAGCCCACATTTCAGTGGAACTGTACATGGGAACTGCAACTTCAGCCTGCCAGGAATGGAAGGGTAGAGGGGAGAGAGACCAAAACAGACCTGAGGAACATCATCTCCAGCAACCATTTCTTTCTCTCTTTCAGGTGTAAACAGCTTCCTTGCCTGTAGGACCCTGTGTGCTCATTTTGGTGCAAAGACCATTTCTGGTGGTTGCAGGGCATGGTGACACCATGCAGAAGCTAGCCCAGAGCTGAGCAGCACACTTTTGTCCGAAAACAGTGCTAGCATCCCTTCCTTCAGTGCCAGCTGCAGAGGCGAAGGGTGTTGTATAGTTAGGGAAGGAGAATGCTCACAGAAGGACTCCATTAGGACAACACTGATGCTGGACACTTGTTTTCTAGGTAAAACATTAGGCAGGGCATTTTGTTACTTCTGAAAGGAAAAGGTTGGGCATTTTAAACACAAGCCACCCCATATTCCATCTCCTCATTCACAGCAGCATTCTCCACATGGTGAGATGGAAGCTCTGGAAATCATCTCCCAGTGCGTCCAGACTGTCCCCTCCCAGTTCCCTGGTGGAGTTCAGACACAAACCCTCCACTCGCCATGTGTATGTGGAAACACGACTGCTGTGAAGTTTAACTACGTAACTTCAGAAATAATTTTGCCTTGTTAATTGCAAATTACTGTAGTTTTTCTATAGAATGAAAAAGCCTAAACTATAAAAGCAGAGGCTCCAATGCATAAATTCTGATTTATATTCACATAGACTGCCTCCTCCTTGTCATATTATGAATATAACCCCGGGCATTCAGGATGTTTTGTTTGCTTTAGTGAACAAATACAGACTTAGGTGTCTGATGGTTTTTATGACAAACTAGATAGGTGTCACTCTTCCTGCAGGCCCAGCAAAAATAATCTTGGATACTTGGAGTGAGTATAAATGTACGCACAAAAAAAACTCCAAAAACCTCAGTCAGCAACAACACAGAGTCAGAACACAAGTCCCAAGGAATAGATGTAGTTTAGTAAAGTGAAGAGAGGTCTTTCTTTGAGCATCTTTCTTTGAGAGGCTTTCCTTGAGAGGCTGGTGTTGCACTAGAGAGAGAAGCGTAGCTCTGCAATGCATAAATTATTGCAGCAGAGACTAAATGGTCAGTTCAGTGGGAGGACAGAAGTATGGGGAATGACATTACTGGATCAATACTTCCACCACCTCCCACGCAGTGCATCACCTGCAGTGCTACACAAAATCGCCAAGATCAATTTCTCAAGTTTTGCATCAGCTGCCGAAACCTGGGAGACACGCTGAGTTTCTGCTCACCAAATCCAGTAATGTAATTAACACAATAATGGAGAAAATAGGAATAAATCCTAGAAAATCAAACTGCATCTGTCTAGACAGAATTTTGAATTAACATACTATTACTGAATTGACATACAGTTATTATTGCAGCAGCACTCCTAGGGCTCCAGTCTGCCAGTGAAGCATTGGCTGGGGTACGATAAAAGAGAGACGAAGGGTTGTCTTCATTATCAATTAGCCTAATATGGAGTTTGTATAATCATGGCAAATCCTATGAGCAACATTATTCCGCCAGTCAATACTCTACTTGCTTGTATGAGCAATCATGTATGGACATAATTTCTTCTGTATTTTCTTAACTCTACAGATGATCACAGTTTTTATTGTCATAAAGGGAAACTTTTTACTGCAGCACGCACTGAGCAGCCACACTAAGCATTAGGAAGAAGTTAGAATTCCCCCATGAAAAAGCATTTTCCCCTAAAATACGCCATTTAATTGCACTCACAAGTGTGAAAAATAGATTAATGTAGTTTCCTTTTGTGGCATTTGTTAGTGAAATTCTTAGCTGTTTGTCTGAAAACAGTACTCCATTTCACTGCTTCTTGTTCAAAAAAGATTTGATTAGCAGGAACTATGTTGATTTTGTGAAACTTAAAGCCGTATTTGGAATTAGGACCTTTTTTATTAGTATGCATTAAAACCTGTTATTGATCTCCTAGAGGTGCTAATATAAGTGTCTTTTGTAATACAAACGCAAATTATATTCTGATCAGGTTCAGAGTGTTCAATCAAGGACTACCTAAGAGCATTTTTAAATGAAATGCAGTTTGTGTTTGGCATTGCAGATCAGCTATTTGATTGAAAGTCAGGAAGAATTCCCAACAATATAGCATCTCTCTTCCTTTGCTGGGCATCTAAAATGCATCTAGCATTCAGCTGCTGCATAATGCTGACATATTGTGTTGTGTAGTCTAGAGCACTTTGACATTTAATGTATACTACAGTGGCTAACTTAAAAGGGACCACTGCAGCACATTAGCTTAAAAAACATTTGCTAAACATTTTAAAACTAACTTCTCTATTACTAAAGACTGACATGTTCATTAACAGAATGCAAATGTGTAATGTATCTCTTCTTCTACTGATCATAAAATGAAAATACTAGTCTCCATGGAGAAGTGATAAAGTAGGTGGACATACAGTGCAGTGACCATATGAGACCTCAGATAAGCTCAGGCACCCACTGTGCAAGGTGCTGTACATGGGCCTCTGAGAGATGGGTGTTGCGCTGAAAAGTTTATAATTTATACTTGAAAAGAGAGATGTGATATTTCTACCATATCCCCAATGCTGACACAAAACAGGGGTATTTTGACCTCACTCAACTCTACATTAAAGTATAGAAAAAAGAATCACAGAATCATTTAGGTTGAAAAAGACCTTCACGGCCATCGAGTCCAACTCTTAACCCAGCAGTGCAGAGTCCACCACTATATAATTCACTCTAGGGATTCACACAGTAAATAGAGAGAAATACACTTTCAGGACGCGGTTCATCTGACCTCTGCTTTGAAGAAAGCCATCTTCAGAAGAAAACAATCATCTACTTTTGCCAACCTTAACTGCCAGAACTCCTGTCTTTCCAGTTGTGAAAAGCCACTGTGCCCAGGTGTGAAAGGTGAAGGAAGTGAAGGAAGCACCATCCTCCACCAGCACAGGCTCACACACGTGGACAGTCATCTCAGGTGTAGACGCAGCTCTCATATGATAGTGGAAATCAAAAGGTTCACTCTGGGATGAAAACCAGAGCTCAGAGATACTGGGATGGTGCATGGCTATGAGATGACACTGAGGCAGTGGAGACCAGAATGTAGCTCTTTGGGATCTTCTTTGCTTCATCTAAACTGATGGGATTTTAAATTATTCGAATTTGCAACAAATCTACTTACAGAACAGCACAAAGCCTTCAGGTTCAACACTGCAACTCTGATGGGCAGTTGCTGTGTGCAGAGACTACTGTAGCCAAATAATGGTCTCAGTGGTTTAGTATGTTTATTCAGATTTAGGTTAACTCAACCAAAAAAAATGTCCATGTGGCATTGCAACTAAAATATAAAATTAAACAATATGTCACATAAAAGTATCCTCTGGTCAAGGAAAAATTCAAGCCCCAGTGCATACCAGGTCCTATCCTCCAGAGACAGCTGATTCCCACAGTGACATTTCCTGCGTCGCAGGGTTGCAGCCCCCATGTCAGCAACAAGCTCACAGTAGCTCAGGACACTGTTTCTAAACAATTTCTGATTCCTCTAGACACCATGTGGTACCAGACTTTGCTCACATTTCAGCACACTTTTACAGTAAGTGGTGATCAAAGGTGTGAGTTTGCAAGTTTGGCATTAAACCCAGGCATCCTGGCTTGTTCCAGCAATAGTGTGGCCAGCAGGACCAGGGCACTGATCATCCTCCTGTACTCAGCACTGGTGAGGCCGCACCTCAAATCCTGTGTTCAGTTTTGGGCCCCTCACTACAAGAAAGTCACTGAGGTCCAGAGAAGGGAATCAGAGGTGGTGAAAGGTCTGGAGCACAAGTCTGAAGAAGAGTGGCTGAGGGAGCTGGGGGTGTTCAGCCTGGAGAAAAGAAGGCTCAGGGGCAACCTTATTACACTCCACAAATACCTGAAAGGAGGTTGTATCCAGGTGGGAGTTGGCCTCTTCTCCCAGGTAACAAGCGACAGGATAAGAGAAAATGGCCTCAAGTTGCACCACGGGTGGTTTAGATTAGTTGTTAGGAAAAATTTATTCACAGAAAGGGTTGCCAAGCATTGGAACAGGTTTCCCAAGGGAATGGTGGAGTCACCCTCCCTGAATGTATTACAAAGATGTGTCAATGTGGCACTTACAGACATGCTTTAGTGGTGGACTTGGCAGCGGAACAACAGTTGGACTCCATGATCTTAAAGGTCTTCTCCAACCTAAATGTTTCTATGTATATACCAGTCCATAACTGGTACGTAGCATTTCTTTCATGTCGTCCTCTAATCTGACATGTGCAAAAGTAAAAAAAAACCAATCACCATAACCACCCCATCAACACCTACAGTGCCTCACGTACATTCATCCTCCCTCATCATTACCTTTTCTAAATGCTCCAGGATGATGGGAAACCTAAAGAACAGCAATTGGGACAAGTCCCACAGAAAGGTCTAAGCACTAAAAGGTTTTCTTTACAGGTGAAATCCTTTGCCTGTACTGCACAGCAGCCCCTGTGTCCAGGAGGTGAGAGAGAAACAAGCCAAGGTCACATCACCCTGCCTGAGCAGCGTGTGAGGCAGCGTCGAGCCTTGCTGGAGAGGGATGCTGCATTATTCCATGTGCAAGCTTTGCTGCTGATGAGATCACTTGGAAAACACAGAGGGTGGGATCTCTCCAGCAGCTGAAGGTCACCAGTCACTAAAAGCATGCAATGAGATGCCTCATCTGTGCTTTCACTTCCCTGCTGGAACAGAAGCGTGAGCCAGGAATGCCAGGGTCAGAGTTCAAAGTATGGGAGTGAAGCAGGGAAGGGAAAGTCCTGTATTTCCTGGCACTGGAATGAAAGGGTCTTGTTCCAAGCCTAATCAAACTATTATTTTCAAATAATGAAATTAAGATGTATATCAATTCAATTTGTATTTTTTATTAACTAAAAGTCAATCATTTGCCACCTCCTAATATTGCACACTATTGCACAAACACAGGTGGCTCACCATGTCAGGCTGGAAGTGCTCTACGTGCGTAAGCATAAGGCTAAACTCACCCTTAAGCTAACGTCATTGAAACCAGCGACTCCAGGATCCAGCTTTACCCAGTTACAGACTGAGACTGTAACTTCCGAGGATGGCATCAATCCCAGGCAAAAAATGGTGCTCACACAACTATGGAAAAAACTATGTTTTAATTTACTGCAGCACCACTCAGACCTGCCTCTGAATGGAAACTGTAGGCTGATGAAGTTTGGACATTTGAGTGTTTTCAATCGGTTGCCACACTAGTAATTTGCTGGGAATCATTCTAAATAGTACATATTGTGACTGAACTAATTTGGCAAGCAGCCAACAACTAATTAGGAAAAAGTTAATTACATACTTGTCATGAAATGCACTCTATTTATGGCAAAATGTGTTGACTTTAAGTCAATCTTGATATTTACGGCAAAATTAAAAGTTACCACAGAATCTAAGTATTTATGTAAAGGACAAATTCTCTGCAGGGGAAACCAGAAGAGGGAAGGAGGTGCCCACAAACCCCAGCTGGAGGTGGATGGTTGGGGTGGAGCACTCCATCACCTCCTCCCAAATTGCTTTTCAGACTGCCAACATAGCAGAGAGGGGAGCCAAGGAGGGGCAGCCAGTCATCATCAGACACTGCCACAAATCAGATGGCAATATCTGAAAAGATGCAGATAAATTCCAGCAGATTGTTGTGCAACGAAACCTGAGAGCAACCCTCTGGGTTACCAGAAGATTTCCTGAAAGATTCATTCTGGGGATCAATCTCATTAAAGACTGTAACCAAAAGCAAGAGGGTGGTAATAATTTCCTGATGATACCTAGTTAGGAGTGGCTCTGTCAATTCAAAAGAGAACTGGGATTGCTCACAGTAATAACCAGATGACCTTGAGGTCTGAATTAACAGAAATGGATGGAAATCAATTGTGCAAAGTGCAAGGCCATACAGCTAGGGACTAATAATGAGCATTTCTGGCATAAGCAAAGAGTTCATCATCTGGAAATGCTAGGGGACAGACACATCAGTACCTAGACAGACACTTCTAGATATGCAGAAGCACTGGCTGATCACAGAATCACTGCAAACCAAGATGTACACATGACAAAAGGGATCCTAGAACATATCAGAAGTATTTCCACAGAGACAGGGAATCATTACCAGTATTGCACAAGAAATGGTGAGACCTCCCCCACAGTGTTGTGTATGCAAATGCAGCATGCTTATAGTGTTTAAGAAAGATGATCTGAGAGTGCAGCAAGAACAGAGACGAGGCATTCCTGATGCTATGGAGGATTAAGTGTTTGACTGACAAGAAGAGGCTAAAACAGCACTTCTTGTTTGGATACCAAGGGGCAGCAGAGAGATGATAATTATTCAGTATGAATACAGTAGGGGGTAAGAACTTGCATCTCTACTATCAGTGAACTAACAGAGACACTAAGGACATCAAGTGAACAACAGGTACAGGTGTATTGCTAACACATTTATACCAAAAGTAAGAAGGGCACTTTTAATCAACATACAAACTGAGCAGTGAGGACACTAAGCCAACTACTTCTCAGACAGAAGGTGACACAGCCAAGAAAGAAGCTGAATGAGACTACTAATAGCAGCCTTTGGGTCTGGAGGCCCCTTCAGAGAATCTTTTGGTGCCTAAACACCACTACAAGCTTGAGCAGAGAGCCTTGACATCCCCTGGGACTTTGCCTATATGACCTCTTGTAGACGCTACTTCATTTCGTGATTATAGTTCCACACAAAGAAGTTGTTTTGCAAGTTTTTTCCTGAAGGAGCAGAAATATGCTCTTTCTGATGAAAGAAATTAATTGAATTTAGCCATTTTGTCAAATGTAATGATTTCTTCTGCTACATCAAATGCAGCATGTTAGCTGGTTCTACCTCACAGCAGGTGATCTAAGTAGACCAAAATATCACTAATTTATCTATAGAAAAGATTATTTAGCAATCCTTTCTGGAATTATTTGCAACGGTTGTATCCCAGAACAGAGGGCATCCAAAAATTTTAGGGATGGCAAAACTTTAGATCATCAACTTTTATCCAAACTTGACAACCCTGAAAATCCTCCACTGTCTGCAACTAGGCAAAATCCCATGGTGAGCGAGTTTTAGCTTTATTTTAAATTTTCCAAACTTGTTAGCAGAAAAGTGTACCTTCTAGACTGTTATTGTTATTATTATTACTAATATAGAGCATGGTTTGTTTTTAGATGGTTATATGAAACCAACTTTCCAACCCTAACTTCAGTAAATATCAGATACATGTCTTCCTGTCCATATTGCCCCTAGAATGAGAACTAAAATAACATAATATGCATTAAACCATCAAATCAAAAAAATGCATCAGCATTTTGTGTTGTTACCAGTGGTACTATACAGTACCATTTACAAGGTAATAGGCCTATTCATCATTGGCACATCATTCATTCTGATTTCTCTGCTCAGATGATGCACAACAGGAATTTTGATGGACTATTTGTCCTTGCTTTGATTAGGAATAAAACATGGCTTGAAAATAAGAAACTTTGCCTGCTGTTCCACACCTCTGAAACACAATTCTCATGTTACCAGCATAGATCAGAAGTACTAAATATGCTGATCACAACATCATGAAATCAAAGGTTGCACCCAAATCCCATCATTTCTAAATTCACTGCATCAACTGGGATAAGGATCAAACAGACATCCATTTATCTTTGAATTTCTAAACTGCTCTGCTTTGACAGATAATCCAGGAGTTGATCGAGGACTTAGTGAACCTGGATTCAGCTCCATGCTATGGCCTGATCATCCCACGTGACCTTAGAGAGATGTCTTAGGCTGAAGCACGTGATGTGCTTAAATGCCTTCAGCAATGTACCTATAGTCTATGGTAGTCTTCTAGTCCTCTACATCTTGCTGACTACATCTACACAGAACCTGCTCTGCTCTGTTCTTCACTAACCGGGGATGAAGATGAATAAGGATTGTGAGGCACTTGTATATTACGGAAATGAAACCATAAAAAACCTTTTAGCAATGATTTTTGGTACAGTGGCAAATATGTACCCTGTTCTGTGACATAAAGGGTTGGCCTTTGACTCTTACTGGAAGGAAATGCTATTGCCTTCAAAGTTCTCAGTAGAGATTTTCCTCCCATATCTTTCTAATTTTTCCAGAGGGCTCTTGTAATTAGGATGTGCAAGATAGCTGAGACTGAAGGGATATCACAAGAAGACAATAACCTTCAGACAACTGTCTTTTTTTATTAAGATCTTGTTTAGTTGCTTTCGTGCCAGCAGCAGATGAGTTAAAGGCAGCTGAAGTGCATGGGTGTAAGATGCTCTTTGCCCTGGCTTACTGACTGAACACAAAAAACATACTGTACACACAGCTAGAGACAACTGTCAGCAGGTATCAGGAGTGAAATCCTGCTGGGTCCCACGCTGCTCACCTCTGCATATGAGCCAACACATCAGACAGTCCCATGCTAACCTGCTGACTCCAGACCCTGCTCTTTTGTGCCCACCATCACCACATCTCCAGTTTTCTCAGTGTTTCCTAAATAATGAAATATCGAAAGCATTGTAGTGCTCCCATGCTGTCAAAGTGATACACTTGCAGGTTTCTTTGGCTTGGTCACTAAATCACTGACACAAGCCAAAACATTTTTGCTCTCTGAAGAAGGCCAAAAATGCTTGTGGCCAGACCAGGTGTCTGGCTGTCAAACCTAGGAGTGTAGCCCGATCCTCAGACTGTACAGCATCCATTGTGTAATTCTGTCCCGAAATAGCATTTGAAATTTTCATTTCATGGTCTGTGGCATTTTGAGTTTTTCTTTCCATTTTAAATATGCTCATTTCACAAAGTACAAAAGCAAACTTCCTTTCATAATCCTGCACCTCGCAAACACTCACCGCAACTTGTGAATCATGCTGAACCTTTTCTCCCAGCAACTGCTACCCAAAATATTTTAAGAGGTAATGTCAACTTTCTCCCCATGCTTCTCTTGGAGGTTTCTCAGATAAATCCTGTAGGTCTGACATCTCCCTTCTTCCAGGTAGTCTGACCTAGGACCTTCTCTTAAAACAATAAACAAAATCTCTCTTCTAAAGAAATGCCACTCCCACACTCCAAGCTGAAAAAATCAGCCTGGTCATCCTGATTCCATTTGGGGACACCCAAACCCCTGCTGCTGCTGCTTTATAGGTGTTTGTATTGCATGCTTCAAATCCTTTCCAGTCATTTACTACTATTCATTAAAACTGGCATATACAATTATCAGTGGGGATCCAGTATTTCAAACCTATTTTTCAGAACAATTTGTACTCTTCCAGTACCCTGAACTACAAGACAAGAGATGCTTCATGCATTTTAGCTCCTGTTATGGGCACGATCTTCCTAAAGCTGTGAGACAGAGCAGTTACTGTAAATCATTGTTACTTCCAGCACTTGCTGTGTTACAGGCAGCTGATGACAGTGCCACCAAGGGACATAAACCAGGACAGAACGGGATGCCATGGTTGTATCCATGGTACCTTGCAGGCAGGTAAGTGCCTGAAGGAGGGAGAGGCACCCACACGTCTTGGGTCTGCTTCAGGCTGGGACTGGCATATGCTGACAAGAAGCAAGGCGACTGAAAATAGGAGGACTGCAGTACAGTCAGGGAGGCCTGATAAGCTCTGGGATAGACAGGAGCACTGCACTGTGCAAACAGGGTGTCCTAACAAGGATATGCTACTTGTATGTGCACCCTCCAATGACCTGACGACCCTCAGGCACTCCGTTTTCCCCCCACTGCCAGAAGCGATTTGAAGGCACAGGCCAGTCAGACAACAGCAAATTAGCTTCATACTGATGAGAAATCTCAGTGTACTAGATAAAAAAATACAGGTTTTTCAAATTATACGCCCGAAAGAGTGTTTATTTGATTAATGCAGCGGAAGAGCATTTTGCACTATCAACTAAATAGTAGTACTTGTTTACAAACCAGGCTAATTATGGAGCCATTATATTTACTGTTCTATGAGTTCACCAGTGAATGAGACAGACCTGCTGCAAGGTTAAAAATCAGAATTTGGCCAAAAACCACTGCTAATCTTTGACTTCATCTATACATACTCAAAAACCATTTCAGTGGAACACAGGAAGAAGAACTGTGAAAGGACAGACTGATACTTATTTCTCCTTAATTAGGATTTGATCTTCTGCACATTAGGGGGATGAAAACAAGCCCAGATACACACACTCCTATTCATTCAGTAATTCTAAATGACATGGAATTAAAAGCAAAGCGGTGAATTCCTCACTCAACATGCCCACACAATTCCCATTAAGGATAATGGTTATTTTGCTGTGACCAGCATGTGTTTTGAATGTTTAATTTCCATTACAGGTTTCTATTCAATTAGATCTACTGGCAGCAAGACTTAAACACTAAGAAGGAGGAAGATGAACCAGAGGTTAAAAAAAATAGTAATTGCCTATGCAGTGTTTTCCAGAACTACAACATCCACGCCCCTCTTCCATAAAACAATGTTAATAAAGCAGACTTTAGTCCTTCATTATTTTTACACATAACTTAGGTGCTCTACTACCAAGAGCAGTAGCAAAGTCCAACAAAATAATGAAGATTACCAAGGAGGATTGTAAACACAATCAGGTGACTTGCAGCTGGAGTACTGAACGACACATGTATCATACCAATTCTTGTTTGGCCTTGTGTATTTTGGTAGCATGTGCCTGTGAGAGACTTGGAAGCACCTATCAAACATGCTCGAGATTCCAGCCCCGCTGTGGGAAAGATCAAAGCACAGTGGTAAACGACACCTGTGCAAATCCCTGAAATGTGGGTGGAAACAGCAGTTTTGGTGACCCTCTGACATGGACCAGGCTTTGCCATTTCTGTGTCCCCTCATGTGTGCCTCTGCCCAGGTGCTGCTTCAGGGATCTTCTGGCTGGCAAGGCAACAAAAATAAATTTATTCTTTGCATTTCATCTGTGATTTTCTGGTTGTTCCTGTGTCCTGCTTGTGCTGGCTCACACACAAGGGACGAACTAGTCCCATGTGCCATGTGCTATGTGCTCTCATCAACACAAACTGCCAAGCTGAGGTGCACTGCTCTTTGTTTGTGGGTCTGTTATGAAGTGAAGCTGCTGTGCAGTGCCACCAGATTCCCTAAAGATGTCTGGTCACAAAGCCATAACTCTTCATCCTTTTCTCCTCCAACACACAACCCCCTCCAGTTTCTCTTAACACTACTAGGACTCATCATATTGGGTTCCTTGCTGTCCTAAATCAAACCAAATATAGATAGATGGTGCGGGAAGTGGCTGTGATCATGTGTCCCACCAAAGCCAGTCAGGTAGCACAGGGGATGCCAGGACCCTGGGGCAGTGGGAGCACCTAAAGAGGGGAGAGAGACCCACTGCCCCTCTGGTCTCACCAAAGAAAACCAAAAATACCCTGGGTTTATTTGCTTTGCCAGACATTTCTACAGGGTGATGCTACAGCTGCAACAGCAAGTTTGTGATTTTCTGAGCCTAGCCATTAGACGTAGCTGAAGAACTTCAAAAAAATCTCTCTCTAACATAAAAGCTCCGAAGTCAACAAAGTATACAAAGAGAAGGGATCCTGCAAGGAGGTATCTGTAATTCACTTTGATGGCTGACCACAGGACATGATTTGGGCAAGGATGTCCCTCAATTTTAAATGGTATTTCCTGAAACATGACTGATTTCTTTGATTTCCTGTTATTTTTGATATGATATGTGAGCTGACAGTGAAATCTTGCTCCTCATCCTTCTGCAGCCCATCCACCTGAACTTCACCAGGTGAATCAACAGGATTTTACCTTATGACCAAGCACCTCCAAATATTTAAAACTACTAGTGCTGACTCCCCCCATCCTATATAAAAAGCAGGTATAAAATTCAAAATGGACAGAAATTCATCAATAAAACAAAAGAAAGCTCTAGATAGACCCTGAGCAGGAAAAATAAACCTTTACAAGCCAAAGTGATCACTGATTAAATAAACACTGAATGAAGCTGATAAACCAGGTCACAACATTTGCTCTCTGGGCATCCTGGAAGGTACAGCCAAGGAGAGAGAATAAAGGGAAAAGCAACAAACAAAAAGCAAGACAAAAACAGATCTCATTGAGCCTATGATGGATATACACAACTATGAGCAATCACACGGGGGAAAAAAGCACAGAATCCTGGCTGCAATTGGCTTTGTCATCCCTTGAAGTCAAGCTGGATGCCTCCTCCCAGGAGGCCAGTGCCCTCAACGGCAGACTCTGCGGGACTCACTGACAAACAGGGCTGTGGATGGGGATGTCCCAGTTCAATGCAACCCCTCTGTAAAGCCATGTACCTCTTCCCCCCTCTGCACAGCACCCCAATGACCCCTGGCTTATTCATGTGCATCAGCAGCATGCAGGGTCATTGTTCAAGTGACAGAGTGAGCTGTGCCTGAGAAGTGCCATCCTGCACCAGAGCAAGGGACAGGACAGAGGCAGCAATAGTAGGTGATGAACTTTGCCATAATTTCTCTTATTTATGATCCACTGGAAGTACAGCACAGCTTTTGCTCCATCAGCCATTCTGCAGCACTGCAAATGCAAGAGGGACCAGCACCTGGCACGTGCCTCCCCTTGCAAACCTTGTCCCCCGTGGTATTGGGGTGCAGCCTGCCCAGGTCAGGCCCAGCAGGGCTGCAGGGGTTTACACTCACTGCCTGTTCTGCACTGACACTGGGCAGAAAAAGAGAAGTCTGCATCTGAAAATGCCAGCCACACTAAATCCCAGTCTGTGAAAGCCCATTTTCCCAAAGTAATTAGCTGGCATGAATGAAGGCCTGATGTGGTGCTACACTGCATTAAGGTAACAGGTTGGTGTTCATATTCTTGCTTTTTATTTTCTGTTTTCTGAAGGAGCCTTAGAAATGGAATATATTTTCCCAACCTTACCATCCTTCCTCATTTGAGAATTATTGGTTCATGGTTCTCATAGCCCTAAGAGCACTGTGCTCCCTTTGGTAGCCTTTTCTGAGTCACCAAAATCAGGTAAAACATCATAAAAAGATGCCCATCTGGCGGCTCTAAACTCTACAATCTCTCCTAATAAAACCAAAGACAGCTTTTCAAGATCAAGGCTGCAAGAAGTATTTTACAGGTTCCCACAGAAGATGATAAGGAAACAAAATTAATGATTTACTGATAATTTAACCTAACAATGTGTTAATTTTATTAGATATCTCAGTAAAGAAGTGTAGGCTCTTGAACAAGAATTACTTGCAGAATACTACAAGCCCAGTTTCCACACCAGTGAATGGGAGAACCCCAGACTCATTGCTCTGACTTCATTTGTGGGAGCAGGCTCTTAATAAATGAATGCAAGAAACCACTGCTTGGCATTGTGGACCGGGAGGTTGCTGTGAGATACCACTTTCTGCCTGCAGAATTCTGCTCTCCATGAGTCGCTCACTGCCAAAATACAGCAAATGCTGCCAAAGAAGGGATCTCTTATGCACCCAACAGCATAAAACATGAGCACACAGGTGTTTGTAAGAAATTAAAGAGAAGGGGCAGATGGAAACTACCCAGGGCTATCAAATTATGGTGGATCTTCCTGCTATCTATGGTCAAGTCCTTCATGTCCTATCATTTACACAGGTAACCTTATCAGAGTCATTTGCAGTAACAACCCAGTAAAATGGACTGGATTTGGTTGCTGAGAGAATTTGATCAAGTTAAATAAACCATTTTCATAGGCAATGAAGACAAATCAGTCAGAATTTTATTTCCTTTTCTTACAACAGTGATCTATCTCTATATAAAACATAATATACTCTCTACATTTCCCTGCAACAAACTGAAATGGTAGGTTTTGTAAACATCTGATAGGATTACATGATCACACCAGCCTGAGTCAGCAGAAAGTAGGACAGATCTGATAAGAAATTATATGGGTGAATTATGCAGAAGACTTTCTGTAAAAAATTCTTCATGCTTCCTGTAAATTTTCATAGCTTGACAAACATTTTCAAAGGCAAGGAGTTTCCCTCTGCTTTTGAATATTTACAGAGCTGAAGAAATACTTTCTTGACATCAGTGGGGAATCAGGATATGAACACAGCAGCATCATTCCCCTCTTCCTTTAGCCCCGGTAAAACCCTAGATGTGCAAAACTGACTCCTCCAGCTGTGCCAGCCTGTGAGACAGAGAACGGGGGATACAGGGAATGGTGCTAGGCATCCAAACCAAAAGCAGACTTCTAAAGCTGTTGAATCGGCATCTTAACATGGTATTTTGCACAAATACTGACTTCACTTGAAATACAAAGAAAAATGCTGTGTTCAGATACAGCTATACTGAACCTGAGAGTTCTCCGCACATTTTACTTCATGAACACAAAAATTTGCACATTTTGTGCTGTGCACAAAGAAATGCCAAGTATGCAACCTAAAACCCCAAATGGCATAACCAGTAAGCCTAATTTAAAGAGCAGCGAGTATAATAACAAACTTTACAGCATTCCAATGTCACAGTATCTGACCAGCCACAGTAAAATGCTACTACCTCTGAATTTCAAAACTGAAAATTAACTATTATGGGAAACAGTATCTAATACCCGGCTGCTACAAAGCCCATTAAGATATACCATCTGTGTAAACGTCTGTCCCTAAGCACATTTTATTTATAAGATAAAAAATAATGGGCATGATATGAGAAAACCTAAGAAATAATTAGGAACTGAAACTTGAGTCTTAGATCAGAATGAACATTTTAAAATGAAAGTATCTAAAAATATACATATATCCCATGTTTAGTACAAGGAAAAGCACAATGATCTTGTACCATAAATCAGCATCCTCATGATAAAACCTCTTTCCTAAGCAAGGATTCTTCAATGTCATGGTTAAGTCACAGTTGCTGCAAGTGAATGGCAGCGATACAGGCCAGGAAGCAGCAAGATTCCCTACCAAAAAGAAAACACCACATCCTGATGCAAAGATAAGACTTTCAATATGTGATCTTGGGAGGTTTTTTCCCCTTTGACTTTCACCAATTGTTGCTCACACAATAGCAAAGACAGGCAGGGTGACGTTCAAGGGGAGCACAGCAGCCTGCTTACATCAACTGTAAGATCAAGACCAAGGATTTAAATTTTAAAGATATGTCTTTTTAGTGAGGATACTATAAAACCATGGTTTTAGAAATCTGGGAGTAAAAAATACCACTTGTTTTTTTTTATTTTTTTTTACCTAACTCAATATCTTTATTGCTGGCATGGATCAAATAATAAGTATTTTCACATCTCTGAGTGCCAGAGCATTGAGATACACTTATTGCATAGATAATCATCAATTTATTAATTAACACTAGTCTGCTCCCATGCTTTGGCTGAGTAGTTTTCTTTTTCTGCTGGGAGACCTTCAGACCTTCGTGCAGTCATGAAGGAGGTGGCGCAATGGATCCCCAAGTACAACATGGCTTAGCAGACTGTTGCACAAGGAAAAAACCTGCTATCAGCTAAGGAAAACAATGTTTAATTATGCAATATGACGGCAGCCACCTCCTCAGCAGCACCTTCCTCTGGCTCAAACATCCTAAACTGCATGAGAGTTCAGGCATTAATAAAATACTGCATTAACTGCAGCAGTGGGTATTGGAAAAGGTGGAGCACTCTAGAAAATCATTTTTCTTTCCACCACCTGTTTTCTGACTGCTTGGCACCCTCAGTGATGCATCAGGTTGCACATTCTGTTCAGATGTCCTCTGGCAGGCAGTGGGGCTTCCAGATGCAGCAGCAATAGTGGTGTCCCTATGGGCATTTAAAATGGAACTGGGTAGCCATTTTATTGATATTCAGTTTCCTTTAGTTAATCAAGACCAAGATAAACCCCTCAATCTCCAAAGGAGAGCATAATACAGAGAGCAAAAGGAGTGGATGCCCTCACAGGGATTGCTTCTGCATTTCCTCTCCATCAGCAGTGGAGGCTTTGCTTTCCCATTGCATAGATTCAGACTCCAGCTCGCAGGTGGACACACTTCACCAAAGACTCTGAAAAAAACCCCAGTTTCCCAACGGGGCTCTTCTCCAGCCTCACCTTTGTGCTGTGTCAGCAGATTTAAGGTGGCTGCAGTCCTGCCCCTGGCTGGGGCAGTGGATGGCCAGCTGAGGACAGCCCGGCAGCGGCACTTCTCAGTGAATGGCTACACAGTTTGGGGGAAGAACAGCAGAGCTTCGTATCTTTACAAAATTTACCCATTCCTGTGGGTCTGTAAGATCAGCATGCACTCCTGAAGGTCCTGCCCTTCATCTGTTTTCCCACCAGGCTTGCAGTCTCCAGCACCCCTGCCAGAGCAAGCCAGCACAGACACAGGCCAAACTGTGGGATGCTGAGCTCCAAAGCCTACAGGATCCTGATGGGATCAGAGACCCCTGCTAACACCATTCAGCTGATGAAGGCAGCGTGGCCAGTGGAGTGAGAAGGGAAGAAACTGGGATCTGTCCTAGAGCATACTGGGTTTGTAAATCTTCAGCTATAAATAATGAATTAATGTAACTACAGTTGCATCTTTTACTCACATTGGAGAAAAAGAAGAGTTTCTAATTTGGAGCAAGACATTGATATTTGCAAAATTGAATATATAAGCAAGGACTTATAGTAAAAATTCTCTGGCAGAAAACTTCAGCAATTTTCTAATTTGTTTGTATTTTTGATTACTGACTGAGAAAAAAATATTGATTGACGGGTCCAGAGATAAGTGGAAAAATGCTCAGAAAGTAGTAACTTATGAATGCTACTTTCAAGCGCCATTTTCCCACTTATCAAGAATCTCGTATTTCCAAATGGATGAGGTAATGTTAAAATCCTCTGCAATCAGAAAATTGTTTTGCACATAAGCCACATACTATCTTTCTCCCTGCCTGCAATGTGCCCTGATTGCTAATATCCTGTAAGTAACAAAGCTATATATTATCCTTCTTAGTCTTTTCACCATCTTAAATAATCTGCTCCATGTGACATCAAGAATTTTAAGAGGTCCTTGTGCCATTGATGCTGTTCTTCGTATGTGAGGACATAAACTTTCAGACAACCAGAAGAAAACTCCCATTTTACCAGTATTTTCAGCAGGCAGTACACAGGCAGCTCAGGTAATTAAAGCTTGTGAGCCTGACAGATCGCAGAGAAAATAATGAAATGGCTGAGAGGGACTTGATTAATGAGGAAATAAAGATGGCTAATATAATTATTGCCAGTCAACACAAGCTCATAGCAAGCAGATTTTGTCAAACTAATTTGATTTTTTATGGTGTTTCAAGTTGCTAAAAGTAACCATGATGACATAATAGACTCCTAAAAGCTACTTTAGATGGTGCTTACTATATGATGTTTTGATTAACCTGAATGATATAAAAATCAACATGACATACATTAAAAGGATTAAAATCTGAGTAATTGTTTGTTCTTCAGGGAATTGTTCTTGAACATGTCTTTCCAGTGGGATAATAAAGCCATTATTAGCCCTACTCCTCCTTAGGTTTTATCACTGATATGCAAGAAAACACAAAATCGCTACTAATAAAATTGGCAGATTAGATAAAAATTGGAGGAGTTCCTGAAAACAACTGGGGGATACTGAGGGGTTTTTAGGTGAACATGCATTTGAGTAAGATGTTCTGCTAAAAGAATTAATGCAATCCCTGAATGGGGAAATACTGATTGGGATGTGAAATAGTGTGTCCAGCTTTGATGCCCACAGCTCAAGACAGATATCGAGTAGTCATAGAGAGTTCAGAACAAAAGCTGAAAGAATGATGAAAGAGTTGGAAAACATGGTTCATAAGAAAAGGTTCAAGGTGTTCAAGAGATTTAAGAACAAAAAGTCTCTGCTCATAACCCAAGGCACCCAGTGTCAAACACAAAGTGGATTTAGAGGGTTCCTCAGTCTGGCAAACAGACCCAAGAACTGGAAACTGAATGAGGAGCATCCATTCAGACATATGCTGTATACTTTCTATAGGAAGGATGATTTACCACTGGAACATCTGTTCAGTTCTTTGACAAATGTCACATCACTAGACACCGAACACTTCACAAGATTTTCTCTAAAAGATGTGCCATATTTCAACTTAAACTCATTTGAGAAAAACATGTGGCCTGTGCTATCTGGGGGTTTACATTAGCTGATTATAGTGTGTTCTTGGAGCCTGAAAACCTGCCACTCTACAAGTGTGTCTACTTATAAGGCAAAAATGCAGCAGCAAAGCAAATGTCCCTCAGAAAAAATGTTCTCTTTTTTTTCTTGTACTCCTTCTCCTGGTAAAGTTTCATTTTCCAGTTAAAAACCCTTTTCAACTAACATCCTTTTTTTAAGCCCAGTCCTAAAGATGCCAGTTGTAGACCAATGATTCTGAATCCCAATGTCCAAAAGTCTGCAAAGTCCTGATGAAAGTAGGCCACCAAGAACAAGTGCTGCAAGATTCACAGAGAGAGAAAGCTAATATAAAAAGAGATGCTGTAGATAGGAGACCTCAGTTTGACCCCTGCTCCTAGGCTGTTTGAAACAAGACTCCTCAACAAGGCTGGGTAGGCTGATAAATGCCCATAATCAAAGCTTTAAGTTATTATTACAAGACTTGGCTGGATTTATATTGATAATCTAGGGATGAAATGCTTTTCATAAATATTCTTTCTCCCTGCCATATGCTTTTTGTGCATGTGTACATTTACAGCAAACCTTAAAGGATCTTTAGCAGCTGAAATAATTACCCTAAAACACTGTATCACTAAAGAAATCAGTGAACTGTAAAAAAAAAAAAAAATCAGTAAAATTTGCTACGTAACCTGCAGAAATTGAGCAGAATAACAGATGGCCCACAGTATTCTTTCTCCAATTAATGGCTAAAGAGAAATATTACTTGGGAGAAAATGACACTTTCCATTTAAACTTGGAGTATTTTAAGGCAACAATTTAGTGGAAATTCCAGAAGGCAATCAGCAGCTGTTATGTCCCTTAATATTTCAGGACTTGACCCTCACAAGGGCTAAACCCTGGCCTTTCTCTCAGGATGACATCTTTATTTTATGCTAAGTCTTGTTCCTTGCTCCCATTAAAGTCACTCCAAACCCAAAAACATGGGATAAAGAAGTGGTGAGTGAAAATATAAAAAATATGTTATTCACAGTAGAATAAATTCGCATCTAAATTACAGGCCAAGGGAAAAAACAGCTACTGCAGAAGGCTCATCACATCCACTGCTTTCCTTTTCATATGTATTTTTCTACCTTCATTCCCAGACTATTTACTGTTTAATAACTCATTCAAGGTCTTGCTTGAATGCTCGATCGAATAGATTTTCTTTGGAACATATTCCCTGAGCTGTATGCATTACATTTGCTATGAAATATTTTTTGTCCAATATATTCTCGGAAAAAAACCCCAAACCCAAACTCACACAATTTTCAACTAAGTTTTTTTTAGACCGTCCCTGACTTCAGCAAATTGAAGTTTATCAAAATGGTCATTGTAGGGGTGAGGATAAATTCTTATTAAGGTATCTCTGATATATTTTCATTTATGCCACTGTTTCATTTTACATGGAGGCTTCTACACATTCCTTGCTTTACACGAGGAAAAACACTCTAAAACCATCCAGCAGAATTGTGCAGTCCCCATGCAAACAAATTTCCCAGTTAAAAAAATTAAGACTGTGATCTTTGGAGTAAAAGTAAGATCACAGCCTGCTAATGATTTATTTGTGACACTGTCACTGGTATCTTTGTCTTATCAAGCTTAACTCCTTCTGTGATTAAGGTTTTGTTTCTACTGTTAGCAAGGCAGGGAGATTTTATCCACCTTAATTATTCCTAAAGATTTTCACTTTCACAACATCGAATTTCTGAACATTCAATGGCTGTTTACTTTGTTTCTGATCTATTTCTCAAAGACACTTGAAAGTAAATTTTTCTAAAGATTTTTTTTTCCTTTAATTTTTCAAACCCTTCTGGATGGTGTAAATATTTTTCTTCCATATTGATTTTTGTCCCTTTTTTTCCTAGAACAAATGCTAATTCTTTTACTAGCATTAACTGAATCCGACTCATTTATGTTCAATTAGCCATTTTAACACATAAATTGCTATTATACCCCAATAACCTTGCCCACCGTTATTATTAATGAAAGCAAAGCGACAGGAAGAATATTAGTGAAACTGCTATTTTAATTAAAGATAACAGTTTCTGTTGAATCTTTTATTCTGGTGTATTCCCTTATGAACTATAATGCTAATTATCCCAAGTATAAACAAGAAGTTCAGGCTTGCAAAGCCAAGCACCTCACAGACAGGAAATGCCAAAACTAAGATAGGCACAGATGCCCAATTTGAGCATCTCAGCACCATTTTAACACAAATAACGGCAGTCATTAAACATAATGATATATTAAACGTTCAGCAACAGCAGGATACATTCAGCAGCAGTCCTACATTTAGCTGTACAGATTAGGATGCTTTCAAGTACCTCATATAAAAAGGGTAATTAATCTCACCTAAACTGGCTATTTGCAGTGGTGTCCCTGAAGTCCACAGAGACTCATTCCACCTGCTCAAGGCTGGTGGGTGAGCAAGGGCTGGTGTGCTCAACCCTTCCCACAGGACGCAAGCTGGGGAGAAGCCCAGCACCCTCTGTTCCTGCAGAGGTAACAGGGGTTGATGTAGCTCAACCCATTACACATGCCAGCCTTCAAAGAGTGAAAGCAAAGAGTTTGTGTTTCCTTCTCCAGAAGCTTCAGAGAGAGATAATCAACAGATGTACAGAGCAGGTTTTACTAAGCCAAGTACAGGCCTAAGTGTTGTACCATGCTCATCAGAAGAGAACAAGCTGCACAAATATAGAAAGAGTTTGTCTGAGAATTTATTCGCTTTTTTTTTTGGCTGTGGCCAATCTCATATGCAGAAAAAAACTACCAAAAGAAAGAAAGTGCTCACACCATACTTCATGGTTGAACACCACCAACCAAGCTGATGTTAGCAGAGCTTCAACTGCTGCAATGGCTGTAAGGAACATGGTCAGAAACCTGGAAGGACTGAGCCAGGAATAAACCAAGCTGGCATGTGAAGCCCTGGTGCAGTGTGAGCAGACGACACTATGTAGCCCACGGTTCACTTCACTCCACAGCTCACACAGGCGCCAACACAGGAATACTCCACCTGTAGCAAACCCAATGAATAAGATTCGTGAGGCTGATCCTCTTAATTTTTCAGGATGCAATTTCAAGCCCAATTACAAATAAACCCTATTTATTCTGGGTTTTGACCAACATCATCCAAAGGAAAGCTGCAAGTGCAGAGAAGAATTAGAAACCTCACACCCCATTAGTTGTCTTGATTTACTCTTTAGCTGAGGACACCACAGCCCCTCTTAATGGCCACAGTGTCCGAGTAATTCAGGCCTCAGCACAAGCACATCCATTCTTCTTAACACAGGAAAAGCTTTGCTTGGGCTCCCACCTACCCAAAAGCAATGCCTAAGCAGATTGTTGCAGCATATGCCTATATTAAAGCAATACAGCAAATATAATGAGCTCAACAGCAACAGTATCATCTCCTCTAATGGCAGACAACTACAGATGCCATAATTTATGTGGCCATTTACTTGAAACAAAGGCTGTTCCGTGTAAATCACCCCTACCACCCTGTGATCTATCCTGTCACTGTGCAACCCAACTCCTGTGAGCCAATTACAGTGTAAACCCATAGACTCAAAAAGATGTTTTATAAAAACGGAGGTACCACAGCGGAGATGTTGGAAATGCTTTATCACCCCTATTCCAACAGCTGCCTACTCTCAGGATCCTAACCCAAGTGGTGTATTTTATTTCTTCTTAAATGATTATCTGCCTTAACTGAATGCTGGTTACATGCTTTCCAAAGGACAACAATTTTCTTGGAAACAGATAACATTCTTCTTTATTTCAGAAACCATGACTCTTAAAATAGAACATATTCATCCTAAATTGGACTTGCAGTCTCCTTCTCACAATCTCCTTTTTCTGCTTTCCCGGTAGAAATCTTAGAAGTGTCAAACCCACATGGCAAGGTGTAAGACATGAGGTGGGTAATTCATATATAGAATATGTTATCTGCCTAGCCAATATGTATATTTTTATTCTAGATAGTAGGTTTCCCTCCTGTGACCACTTCTGGAAAGGAGGAATACTCATTAAGTAGTCTGTTAAATGATGTAAATACATACTCAAAAAATACTTTTTGTAGTGGCTTATGTAGTATGAGATGAAACTTTTGAACTTTGACTTTCTCAATCAGTATTATCAACAAGTGACCCTAAGAAATATCTATTTCATAGCTTAGTAATTGGTTAAAACAAATTTTCACAGAAAGGAGATGAAACAGAAGATACAACTTACATAAAATGAAGTAAAATGTCATCCAAGTTTAAGGTCATTTTGTGTGAGACTGCAGTTTCAGAACATCAAGCAGATACACAAGCTCCCTTCTTTTTCTTCACTAGTTGCTCTATTAACTAGGCAAATAAAAGTTGTTAAAAGACCTTTACTCTCTTTCCCCTTAAAGTAGCCCTTTGCAAGAAAATCAGATCTGAGACTGAGTATAAAACGTTAAGCTACTGACACAGCAGGGACCACAGACAAAGAAATATTTAAAGTTTAAAATCAGCCCCTCAACTCAGTCAAAGGCCCTCACTGCATCAAGACAATAAAGTGAAGGCTCACCTGTTTTTTCTCATCTGGTTACAAGTTACAGGTCAAAATCTGTTATATATTTTCTGAAAAGTGGCTCCAAGAAATATGTATGTTTGCAGTCCAAAGCATTTGGAGGGGGATTCACCTGTTCAGATGTAGGCTCCAGGCGGGGAATAGGTATATCTGACTTGCTGCCTAGACTTTGCTTAAAGGCTAAATAAAAAAAGGCAATGGAAAAACCCAGACACTTCTGAGGTTTTGGTGTAGATATTTATCTCATCCAAAAATAGGAAAAAGCAACTTTTCTCTCTTACTTAGCTATAAAGGAAGTTTCGGATGTAGATGTCTACCTTGGAGACGTCTAAAGACTCAAGTTGCCTTGCTGCAGTCATAAGGCCCATGGCCATTCTCTCCAACATACAGTGTAATTCATTTTTTTATTATTATTTTTGAGACAGTGGTAATAAAAAACCCATTCTCATCTTTGGCATAATTTTCCTGCCAATCACCTGACAGTAAGTCAGCGCATGCTTCTAGGTGAGCATCTTTGTCAGAACATTAACAAAGACTTAGTGCATACTGGTCTGTAATTTTACAGACTGTTACTATATAAAATTAGTCCTGGGCTTTTCTCAAATTTTAAACCTAATTTAAAGGGCTCATAACCCTTTCAGTCTGTTTTATTCACTGACTATAATGCAATTGCAGTTCTCGAGGTTGACAGAACTCAAAGCACTTATTTTTAAATCCTCCAATAGATTTTCTGTTTAATGATACAAACACATTTGTGAGGAACCCTGAAAGGTAGATTTAAATAGATCTGGACTGTCTTATCACATCCTTTCAGTTATTATTTAACAAATGTGTTCCTCATGATTTCTCGTTCCGGTAGATAAGCTAGAATTTGTTCAGCTTTGATACTCTCCTCATAAAACGTGGTTCAGGTAGTTTTATTTGCTGCATTTTTCAGCGAGCATATAGTAAGTTTTTCCTTTACATTTATGTAACTTGAACTGCTTTTGATTCCTGTATTCTTGTGAAGAATCTTTTATCTTTATTTGCCTTCTTAAGGCAAACAATTATTTCCATTTGATTTTTGCTCCTTCCTACATTACCAAAGGTATCATGAAGCAGTTTCCTTCAACTACTACTTTGGATCCTTCTCTTGACAATTTATATCTTCAGAAGCATAGTACCATTAAAAAGCCAGTATTTTCTTTCTTTTTCTTCCCTCATGACTTGCAAAAAAAAAAATACAATTAAATAATATTATTACATGCCTTATAGATGTTTGTGCTCTAGAAACATAAAAGGTATCCTGGAATATGACTATTACCAATTCAAGCAACATGCAGCCTTTTGTCCAGTATGGAATCTGGATGCTTTGTAAATATTTCTGGTTTCTATTGTGCCGTAGAATTAGAGATAAATAAGAATAATCAAAATAAAATTTGCCTTATTTTCTGTAATTTTTTGAGGGAAAATGAGTGGGAGAGAGAGTATAAATTTATCCAAGTAAACATTTTATTGATCTCCATTGATGAAAGCAAAATCTGGGGTTATTTTCTTTATTTTTCCTTTTGTATTTCTTCTTGTTTTGACTAGAAATTTTATCCTGCTTCTGAGAAAGCTTCAACAATGAAAGGTCCACTAGAAATGCTAACAGACTCCATTAGGCAACATTTTTATTTCTCTAGGCATTTTTTCTCTTGTCTATAAGCACAATATATTCTTGACTATCTGTTGAGACACTATTTGCCATATTCTGAGGGAAAAGAGCACATATTCAAAATATTTGATGATGATGTGTCTCTTTGCTAATCTAGCTGTTACTTTATAAGAAGCATGCACAATAATAAATACACAATAATAAATTAAATGTGTAAGCCATCCAACATATTATTTTGCTGAATCTCAAAATATTTTCCATGTGAATTTTCTACTTGGTAAATATACAATGACTAAGTAATTAATTTCTTTTTGCGGATGCCTGAGGTACAAGAACTGGTGTTCTGTGTTTCACTACATTTCAGATGTATCTGATATATTTTAAAAACTAGACTATATCTTCCAGATATTAGTAGTTTACCTCTCTATCCCATAACAATTCTAATTTGATATCTTCACAATGTTTATCAGCACCCTGTCACCTGCACCTGGCTATTTTTTACTCTTATCAATAATCTTAATTTAAAAAATAATACTAATAACTAGATATTGACTTCTGCTGAGATGAATATCAAGATTTATTGACCTCAGGGTAAGCATTTACCAAAGCAATCTGCAGTCAATAATCTCTTTGTGGAACAATAGCTCTTGATGTTCACGGAAATGCGAAGACAATCTCATGCACATGCATTAAAGGCTCCTTAACCCACACCGCAGTAGGCTGTAAACCTACCCAAAAAGTAGATTTGCAGGCTGCACATTCTGTACACAACAGTACAATGGTTATTTCTCCTTTAACTGAAAAGGAACCTCACTGAAGAGGAAAGGATTAAGAAAAAGGTAAAGAGATTTCATGAGTGTCTCCTCTGTTCTCATTTACTCAATGGAACCTCTTCAGGAAGAAAGGAAAAATTAACATTCTGTTGCTTCCACTCATCCTGTCCATAGCCACACTTTCAACAAAAACACACAAATCAGGACCTCACATACTTTGCTTTGGTTTTTGTTTCCGTCCACAATTTCTCTGGTAATTAAAAAAAATCTATAAAATCTTCTATGAATTAGAATCCTCCCTTAGAAAAGCAGAAAAAATTCAGCACAATCTTTGAAATAACAGAAATCCTGATTATAGATTATCTGTGTAGCAGAACTTTGAAGCACCACATTGCCTGATACAATCTTCCTTCTACCACCAGTCCTTCCACATGAATTACAGCTATAAGAAAAAAGATGGCAAAGAATGGAAAATAATCAGCTGGGGTTTTTTTTATAAAATGGAACATCCTACAGTGTTAATCACACTTGAGAGTAAAAATAAAACATTTTTCCCAGACTCTGATTCAGACAAACACTTCTATGGAACTCAGTAGGACCAACAGGGGCAATGTGTATGTGTGTGTGCTAATTTACCTGTGCAAACAGATGTTCCAGATCTCTGTATTAATGAACTTGGCCATGGCAGTCACTTACTACTGGAATGTTTACAGCCATTGGTGTAAGCCAGAAAATGTATGACAATGTTTAGATACATAGCTCCTCCTTGGCTGAAACGGCCTCTTCTGAACTCCTTCCATTGCCATCGGAAGTATCCTTGTCTATACAAATCCTTCACCTGTCACATTATCATGATGAACCCGTATTGTTCATACAGAGTCTGATTATCTCTTTTTTTCCAGCTTTGTATTAATCCAGCTTTTTAAATTCCAGTTCAGTACCTCCAGGCTAAGCAAGACTCCAGCCTGAGGTTTGTACACATCACTAAACTCCAAGCACTCATTTACATTTTTGTTCTATTAGTCTCTCAAGTCTACAGAGCAAGAAAACAAAACAAGTTACCTTCATTGCCAAAAAGCTTCCTCTTCATACATCTTGTCATTTACTGTGCCATCTCATTTATATTCAAACCTTCTCATTTATATCCTGATGTACAACTGACTTTTCCTCTGCATTTTAAAAGAAATCTATCCACATACTTCCTTATATTCATCATATTTGAATCAGTAGACAAGTCACTGCCTTCTTTTGCTTCCAGAAAAATTACCTACAGTCTACTACAGTGTCTTGAGACACCTACGTCTCCTCTTCATCCACCTCCTTCTTATTCTACCATGTCCACCTCAGCTCTCAATGGAAAATACTTCTTCCCTTTAGCTGGAGAGAGAATGTTTTGACCACCTGTCAACCCACACTTGAACTTCAAACGTGGCTGTCCCAACAGCCACAGTTAATGGTGCCAGTTTTTAGGATGTGGTTTGACTCTCTCAAGCTAATAAAAAAAAAACCCCAGTATTTTCATATCAAGTTAAACTTCATTGAAATCAGCAGGATTAGCTACCACCATTCACATATTGAACTAGCACAGAGAAACACACATTTCTAGTTAAAATCAAGGCACAGTGCATAGCAAGCATTTAAATGCTCTGAAAGAAACAACAATGTTGAGTATTTTGGGGTGCAGGGATATATGGGGGTATGTGTGCCTGGAGTCGGGAGGGCATGGCCATTCATGCTTAAGGGAAACCACAGAGGTGAAGAAACAGGAGGACAGCCCACAGAAACAACCCCAGGGTATGGCCACAAGGGACAACTCAAGCAAGCGCAGAGCTCTGACGAAAACTCCCAACGCGAACAGTAAGCAAAGCAAAAACGTGTGTAGCTACTGCAGGTATAGGGAAAAGTGCTCTAAATCAGAACTGTCTAGAGAGAACTAAAATGGCTAAAGAACGCAGAAAATTTGCCCTGTACCACTGAGAATTTAGAGGATGAAGTGTCAGTAAATCAGCATGTATTTTTTCAGGTGGGCTTGGACTTACAGGCAACAGAGGCCTCCGAGAGGACATTCAATATTGCCTTGTTACAGCATCCCATAACAAGAATGCAGCACTTGTGAGGAAGGCCAACTGCCACAAGCCCTGTAAGCACAGCTCTGTGTTCAACACATATGAAGTTAAAGATTCATGACACTTAGTAGACAAAAAAGAAAAAAAAAAAAGTAGCTAAAAGTGGTTTCTCAGTCAAAGGGAATAAGGACTTAGTAGAGAAGTTACAGGAGCTCATTTAGCTAACGCCTGCTCAGTGGAAAAATAGGTAGAAAAACAAGAATAGTTTAAGTATAAGAGAAAAGACGTGCTTATGGACAAAGTCCCTATTCTGTTCCAGAAGCAGGTGATTAAATGGAGGAAGATAGGGCACCAAACTTGAGATATATGAGAATCAGATAGATAGTTGTTATTTTGTATTGTAAGGGAAAACACAAAACAAAACAAAACAAAAAAAGAGAGAGAAAAAACATAGTAGCTATGTGGGTCAGAGGAAACAAGTCTGATGTCAGCATAGAAATTGTTCTTCATTCACGGGAAACACCTGTGTAACAGTTACCCACCACTGGGACATTTCCAGAGGAAAGAAAGATGGGAAAGAGCAGCTTTGGGACCTAGGCTTTTGGGGAATTTAGGGGTGCTACTACCTTTTGGTGAACAAAACAGGGATACATTTTTGCTGTGAAGATGATGAAAAATCACCAAAGATGAGAGAAAAGCTGAAAAAAACCCTAAATCAGTTGCTCTGATCGGGTTAAAGGAATAAAAAATAAGAAGCTTAAGCTTCGAGAGACTTCACAACTAAATATTGACCATATTTAGTACATATGATGTCCCAAGGTCTGTCCACCAGCTTTCCAGATATGGGGACAGTATTTCCTTCCCTTGGGAAGCACTGCACTTGAGTCCTACAGGGCAAACCCACCGCAGTGTGGATTTAAGATGTAGCCAGGATACGCACTTTCTCTGTGCCATTTAAGACACAACGCACAGTACTTGTTCCAGCCTAGAGGTCTAAGGTGCTTTTGACTAATAACCAGGAATCATTCTCCGATTGCCTTTCAGTTTGCCTGTGCAGAGGCATCAAGGAAATGACACTGGAGGACACCAACCCACTCCCCTTCCACTTTGCCACACAGCAACACCCAAGGGAGAAGGGCACTGCTAGTCAGCAAGGAAAGGCATAACTGAGTTTAAACAATGTCTGGGTTCATCCAGAGTTTTGATTAAGAAAAAAAAAGGTACAATCAGATCAAAATTGAAGAAAACACACCTTCTGAAAGGTTGGACAGGGACTTTTGAAGTCCCTCCCAACCTAGGTTATTCTATAGTCCATGAAAATTCAAGTAACTTGAAGTATTCCTTATCCATTATTGCAGATAGATGATAACCTAACTCTGTAGCAGGTTCAACAAAGTGAGATATAAAAATGGGTCTTGGCAAGGTGAAGTAGACAGAAAGACTATAGTTTTCACAGCTGAACACAGACTGCAGCAATGCACAGTGACCCTTCTGGCTTGGGCACTGTACCTGCCACATCTGACAGTCCTACAGAGGTAGCATTAGGCAGTTCACCTCTCTCAGCTCCCATGTTATCTGCAAATGATATCCTAAGGCCAGCTAAAAAAGGTTTCTGCAAGAATTGAAATATTTAAACTGGGTCTGAGATAAACAGACAACTGTTAGTCTGAACCTAAAGCCAAAGGACTGAGAGTTGTTCCAAAGCCTGGAAGTTTATCGGAGGTATGTTACCAGCAAAACAAAAATTTCCATCAGCATAAAGAAAGGAAGCTGAACTGCCCAGCTCCCCGAGCGTTCACAGGTATGTAGAGTTTTGTAGGACTTTATTCTTACAATAGAGTATTTTAAAATTTATTTTAAAAACAAATAAATAACCATTGTTGTGAAGCTCTCTGTGACTTGGGTGAGAAACGTTCTGCACCAGCAGCCTGTGATTTGCCACTTTCAAAGTTACAAAGGCTCCTGTGATTGTCCCTGTTTTGGCTTACTCACGTTTCCTATTCTCAGACTGGATGGAACAAACTAGTATAAGTTTGGGAAGTAGCAACAATTTGGGAAAGTACTGACACAAGAGCATGTTGAGTTGAAGTGGATGGCAGCTGACTACAGCAAAGGAGTAATTTCATGGAGTAAAATCACTGTAAAACCAGCAACAAATCCCTGAAAGCGGTGACAATCATAGACTCTTTGCAGCTCGGCCTGTAGACAAAGCCGTTCTGATCATAGCTGAGCATCTGCCCTGACAACACCTTAAACAGATTCTGCAAACCTGAGGAGTAATTTGCTGCATAGTTGGAAAAACCGTACCACTGTGACTGTGCAGCCTTGCACAAGGAAGCAACGCTGATGCCTTGTCAAGGCAGCCTCACCAGAGAGATGGATTGCAAACACTGCTCTAAGTAGGAAACCAAAATCTGATTTCTCAAAGGAGCAGGCATTCTCAGGAAAGAGATTACTGTCTTCTCTCATCTTGTAATCTGCAGAAAGGGAAATGTTGCTTTTTTTATCCATAGGTGATGAAGTGGGATCAAAAAATGGATGCTGAAGCAGCTAGATCCTTCCTAAGTATAGGGGCTTCGATTGCAGGACTACACGGAAACCAGAAAAAATACAAGTGCAACCCCTTCCTCTCTTCTCACAGTACTATGAATGTATTTCAAAATTTTAAAATCAGTGAAAATTTTGGTATTTCTAGAAGGACTCTTTGATAGGGCATCCTCTACTAAAATAAACTAAATGATGGACATGGTGAGTTCAAGAGGGTTTTGAAAAGGACAAAGATCCCAAGCTGAAACCAACACTTTTTCTCCATGACCACTGTTAGCTGTATTAACTCAGTTCCATTTTTATAGTGAAATACCACATTCTGTGTGACAACCATGACATCCCCTGGCTCTGCAGTCAGGCCAGAAAAGGAATCTTTCACTTCTCTGGAGGCTGGAAGAGAAATAAGCAGGGAGTGAAAGTACTTGCAGAGGTTTCAGTGGTTTGGGCTGTCTGAGTTCACTACAAGAAATCACCTGGCAGACAGAACCTGTCAGCATAACAATTCCACCTCTCAAGTTTTGAACTATTTCTCTGCTTTCTGTTCAGCAAATTGTTCAGCAAAAAAATGACAGAAAGTAAAGGAACAGCCCTAATTATGACATGTGGATTAAACTTTACTGAAAATAGCAAAATTAGCCACTGTTTTGCCTTTTAGACAGAGGGCAGAGACTGGCTAGCACTAGTCCAGATGAGCTTATCTGCACGGGCACTTGACAGCCTGGGCAGAACAGACCTGCACATCACTGTTCTGGACAGGGATGTGTGCAATAAGGAAAGAAGAAAGTGAGAACTCAGATGGAGAAGCAGTGAGATATCCTAAAACAGACAGAAGAAAATTACCTAATCCATACTGGTTTTGCCTGTGTACTCAGATCTGAAGGGCTAGCACATTTTATGAGGAATTTCCTCTGCATCCTTTCTGTCTCTGTTCAGAAAAACGGATACAATACATGGAAGTTTTCTTATTTTTACAATGTCCAAATCTCACTACATCTTGTTAACCTAAGACTTCTTAGAAGTCAAAGCAATTTAATTTTATTTATATTTAAAATTTCAATTTTTAAACAAAATAGCTAACGTCTACTTGTTTAGGGAAAAAGTAGAAAAGGTTTAACTTCCCAAAAATGCAAGGATACAGTCCTTCCCTACCATATCTGTGTTCAGTGCCCATCAGCAGGCCTTGTTCCTGGATTCCCTTCAAATTAATAAAGAAAAGCTCTGTAGAAAAGCATGGGAAGGAATTACATAGGGTTATTCACTTGGCTCTTTACTGAACTCTGAGCTGGTCTGTTTTTAAGAAACCTCACCTTTTACTGTTCTGCATATCTGCTCTTTATAGAAGTCAACTGATCTAAAGAAGTCAGCTGAATTGATCAGCTCCTTGAAGGTATGCTTTCAGATAAGACAGTTGAGGTTATTTTCTGAGGATATAATTTCTGGGTTAGCATTTCTACTTTCTACCTACTAAGACAGCTAGAGCTTTTCACTAAAAGCACAGAAACCGTATTCACAATCACAGGGAAATATGTATCCACAAACTGAACAGTTTTATCTTCCTTACCAGCACGTGCCTTGAGGAAGGCATCAGCTCAGATGAATTTCTGCATATGTGCTCCAGACAGGATGTCAATTAAAATCTCTCTGATCAGCGGTTTGGTGTAACAACCAGCACACAGACCACTTTGGAAAGGATTACAGTTTCCCAAAAACAACCAGCAAGAGTTTGAAGTTTACATAAGTCTTCGCAATGAAAAGCAGCAACAGTCTCAACTATCCATTACCATTTATTTTAGCCAGCTGGCAGGGTGTGGCTGGCAGGGGTCTCCCATGGGGAAGGAGAGCCCCTGTGAATGCCCCCAGAGCAGCAGCCTCCAAGGGCCAGGCAGGTGGAGAGCTGCTGCTCTGCTGCAATGGGGGTGAAGGGGAAGCACTGGGGTAGGTCTGGGGAGAGGAAAGCAGGGTAGCCTAATCCCAGAACCCCACCACAACCCTGGAGGCTCCCAGGACTTGCGTCACATGAAAAGAGAGTTGCCTGAGGAGGAGCCCAGCTTGAAAGGTGTGGCTGTGTTTGATTGATTTAGGAACAGGGACGTGCAGATTGGCACCATCTGCTATGTGTGTTGGTGCCCTGTGTGCACCACCAGGCTCCGTATCCCCCTCTCCTCATCCCAGGGATCGAGCTGCTCTGTCTGCGGTCTGCTCTGGCACAGCACAGTGATGTGATCCTGGGTGTGACTGCTGTGAAAACAGCTCACCTGTGAGAAGAGAATGAGTGGAGAAAGCTTGACTTAGGATGCATGTTTGGGCTTAGAGCTCTCTTCTTGGCCTTTACTGGGATGTACTCTGGGCATGGGAGCCTCTGGCCATGTGTTATGCTGACCCTCGCTGACAGACTTCCCTGCCCAACCTTGGAGCTGCCTCCTCACCATGGACGCGTCTGGTAGTTGCTGATGGGTGGCTGACCCCGGTTATCCTCATTTCACTCACTGTATGGATTCTGCTGTTCCAGGTTTCAGATCTACTGCGTCAGCAAAAGAATGTTCAGTTTGCAAGGTAATTAAAACTCTTTAAAAATAAATTGTGTTTGACAACCGTATAAATGGAATTAGCAATGTGGCAAACTGCACATGGACCCCTCTGATGAGCAAAACAACATGGACTTTTAAGAGAGAGATGCACCATTTCTCCTTCCATTTTACTCAAAGATTGGAGTGCTTGTGCATCCAGACATGGTAAATTCTGAAGGATCCTTATGTGCATTCTTAAAATTGTACCTAACAAAAACCCTCAAGAATCCTACAAGTTAGCCCACAACAGTTACAGAGTACCCCAATATGACACCAAAGGCATTTACCTTTACCTGAACTCTGAAAAGGTCATATACTTGCTTGGTCCACATTCTTAGAATACTTTTACAATTGTGCTCAGACTTAAAATAACAGGAGCTCATTATCTAAAACACTCATCAATTCTTTTTGTTGGCTTCCAAATTATTCTAATTATTTTTTAAAATTCAAGGATGTCTGTATATATAGCTTTTATATAAAATTACCTCAATCATGAATTGTATGTAATTAAGTTATCTCACCCAAGCAGCAGCAAGTTATTTGGCCCTAGCAGCAGAAATTATGGTTGCAATTTTAAAGGTCGTAATGAAGTATTAGAATGTTTTTTTCCTTTCTAATATTAGATCATATCACATACCTCAAAAGCAGCAAGTAATTAAACTGTGGCTTCCTTTATTAGATAACTTATTCTAAGGCAGCCAACAAATCACAAGTCCTGTGGTAAACCCCCCCCCCCCACAACCTGCTTTTTAGCTTCTTAGTTGTGGGCTTGGCTAGAAAACTAAATCCTGTTCACAAATCTTTCTGGGAAAGATAACTACCACTGAATTACTGGTCTGTAGCTGAAAAGCTTGCATCTTTTACTCCTGCACACCTGTCTCGTGTGTGCATTGGAATCAATCTGGCACACACCCAAAAGCATGTTTATTAGTGCACTTCTCCCCCCACAGCCCTTGGGGTCGTGTGGCTGCTCTCAGGTGGGCTTCCTGCTGACCAGCAGGCTCCTTGTTTCACTGGTGATCTCTGTAGTCATCAGTATCTCTGAACAGCAGCTGGGCCGTGCTATGACTGATGTCACTCTGTCTGCTTCCATCACTCCCTGCTCTGTGCATGCATTAGGCATGAAATCAAGCACACTTGTTTGCACAAGTAGCTTCATCACCTGTCCTAAATTTCTGGGAAATATAGATTTTCTTCTCCAATTCTCTTCCAGCTTCCTCATTCCCAAAAAGTTTGTCCAAGTTTTCCTCACTGAATTTTGTTTCTGTATCTTTTTTTTAAAATTCAGAATGTTGCTGCCATTCCAAATTTATCTTGCTAAATACTTCTGCTTTCAATTCTGTGACTCCCACCCACCACCGTTTACAGGTAGAAGAGATGAATTCAGATGAGTAATAAACCTTCTGAGCTTTTTAGGGTTTGCAGAAATGTTTATTCGCCACAAAGGCTGAAACAATATACAGAAAACTCATCAGTTACATTCAAATTGTTAATAATATTAACTGTTAAAAGCAGACGTTTCACACAAAGAAAGTCAGATAGATTAAAATTTACGCTTTTAATCACTATTCAACTTTAAAATGCCTCTGTGTGGAAGTGACAGAAATTAGCTGTATTCAGTAAAACAATAAGAAAGGGTTAAACAAAGAAAACTTGTTCACTTTTGGCCTCTCATTGCCTTACTAGTGCTTATGCTACCCAGCACTAATCAGGTTCTCAGGTCAAGGGACAAAGCAGGCAATCATGTAAATGACTGCAGTACAGACCTTTTCTCCCATCTGCCTGCAAACAGAGAAAAAGAGAAATCAAGTTAAAAGCAATCACTGTTATTTCAGTTATCTAATTTTTCTGGATCTTCTCACATCTCACTATGGTTTCAGTGACCTTACCTACTTCAAATATAGTCTCCAGGAAAAAGCAGGGAGTGAAATAAGCTCTAAGGGCTGTCGACGAACACAGGAAGTTGCATTGTCCTTTCATAAGTGAGCCTTGATGAAGATGTTAGTTTGTAAGTAGCATGACATTCCAAGAGAAAAATAAAGCTACAAGGCTTTTAAAACACTTTCTGCAGCTCAACAAAGAAACCCATAAATGCCTATCATTACCCTACACCATCTTGCAACAGAAATAGATTCAAATTGTTTTGATATAAAAAGATATAAATAATTAAAAGGAGAAAAGAACAGTTACAAGCAGGAAAGTGCAAAGTTGCAGCATTTACGACAGAAATGTACGCATCAATAAATAGGCCCATTTGGGCTTTCTATGGTCATATATGTGACATTCAAAAGTTCCTGTTCAGACTTAGCTGTCGTAGTCTTAGAAGTTGTTTAGACAAAGAGTAAACGAAGCCAAAGTCTGGAGAAGACAGAAAAGAGCATGGGAGAAGTGAAGGCTTGGGGAGGCAACTCTCCTTACCAACAGCAAGCAGCAGCTCCTGAGCAAAGCTTGGGCAAGCATCCTTCACCCGAGTGCTCAACAACCCACTGCAGAGCAGGCTAAGAAGAGAGATGGTCTCTAAAACAGCCAGATACAAAACTGGACAAATATTTCAATCCAAGAGTAGAAGTTCTGCAGTAGATTATGGTCATGAGTGAATGTAGGATAACTGGAAAGCTGAGCTCAGTTAAGTATTAGCAGTTTTGCAGTCGGTGGTATCTTTTCTTCAGTGTGGTACTTCCCTCTCAAAGCAATGATTCACAATAGCTGTGTCCACCAAAAGGGCTGGACTTAGTTTCCTCTACTCACTGACAAAGTTGGATCTCATCCCTCTTCAGTGCAGCCACTATTTCCCAAGACAAATGTTGAGTAAGAGTGAGACAAAAAGCAAATCACTGGTTTACCCAGGCATCCCTTTATTAACCTGCCTCACTTGCAAAGAGAATTCCTGCACACAGAGGCCCATGGACAGATCATTGGGTCTGGATTAGCCACAGCAAAGAAACCTGCAAAAGCAAACTTTTGTGACTGATTTCTGGAACATGATTACTGCTGCTATGCCTTGCCCTTCTTAAGCCAATGCAAATGGGTTAGAGGTCTGCTCTCCTGTTTTTACAGAAAGTTAAAAATAATCCTACACATAATGTTTGTGATTAAGGGACCATCCTTTGGCTACACAGCAGATTAGTAGCCTGCTCTGTAAGGGTACAACCTCATCTTTGAGCCTTCCCTTACACTCATTTCTATACTGACACATATAAGAAACATAGTCAAGCAATGATGATGAAATAAAGAAACCATTAAAATATTTTTCAGAGACATCCTTGAAAATACAGTCTATCCTTCTCCCTTATCTGTTGTCTGCTGACTTAAGAAAGTAAACTATTTGAGGTAGGTACTGCCTCCACAGTACCTCACACACTGTTGGCATTACTGAAACAGAAGAAAGGAATCATCCAGATCGGGTTTTATAAAACCACCTTCTACCAAACCTCGACAGGTCTGCAGCGTGCTACCCAACAAGCTGATCACTAGTCACTTGTGAACTCCATTAAGAACTTCAGGATTTGCCTTCACAGGACACAGTATGATGGGCTGGAGTTAACGGTTCAGTGGCAACAAAGTTTGCTTAATGTGTGGGCCACATAATCAGGCCAGCAGTCACAGGAATACCAAATTCACCACATTTTCAAATCGCCTGGGAAATGGGAGAGTATTCCAGTTAAATCTCCTATATCAGTATCCAGCCAAACAAAATTACCTGAACTGCTAAGGACTGTTAGGCTCGTGTATATTTTTTAAACCCCTTCCATGTGGTCTATTTATCAAGAATATGCAGTAAAAATGACAAAACAGAAAAAATTTCTAAACCCAAACATAGTCACTTCTACATCAACAGGTAGCTGTCACTGTTGAGCTTCTTAGAGTCACCCTTAGTGCATCTATAATGTCAGACAACTCATTATAGTATTTTTATCTGGAATATTACAGATATTAATGCAAATGGGAAAGCACTGACTGAAACCAAAAATACTATCTAAACAAGTTATGTTAATAATGACTGAATTAATTACTGAACAACCCAGGCCAAACATACTAATATGGATGTGACTTTACGATATATCCACAGCAACAAAAAAGATAAAGTATAAAACATTCCTCTTTACAGTTAATCTGACTACATTACCATCTATGTTATGATATGGATATTTCAAAAATGGCTAAAGGCTGTAGCTCTTAATTATACAGTTACAGGTAATGTTACTCTCTCTGTGATCAAGGAAATTAATTTTCAGTGAGGAAAGTACCCACATTATAATTTTTTTTTTCTTCAGAAGGCAACAGTAATAAGATGTTGGACAGACGAAATATTGGTTATAGCAAGCTTTCATTATTAACCTCATACAGAAAAAGGCAGTGTAATACACCATAATAACACTCCAAGAAATATTCTGAATTCTTGTAGAGGCCAGGAAGGACAGATATTAAATTTTGTGAAAGTATATGGGAATGCATGGTCTTTAATAAGTCCTCATTCATTTATTAATGAGAACTGATACTAAAGGGCTTCCTGTAAGTTACGAAGCAGAAGGGGAAAAGAGCCAAACACAATTAAAGAACAGCCATTGAGAAAAAGCCTTTGGCCTTTTCCATTCATTTATTTATTTGGCCTATTTATTTCCTCTATAAGGGGCAAACACAACAATAGCCTTAAGACCTAATTCCGAGGAGCTGCACAGCAGGGAAGTGCATGCAAGTAAATTTCTCCTCCTTTCCCAGCTCACCGGTGAGTGACAGGCAGGATTGGTCCCTGCCAGCAAAGAAGGGAAAGAGCACAGCCGGAGGCGGCACAGTCAGGAGGCAGAGGAGTGCCCAGGACACCCTGCCAGGCTCAGCATGCACATGGCTCAGCAAATGACACCTCAGAGGCTCCTGTGCACTGCCAGGAGTGACTGTTCTGCAGGCAAAGGGGGAAGCAACTGGTTTATGCTGGATTCCAGCACTGCAGAATGGTCTTGTATGTGCTGTCACCCTGGAGGGGGACTGGCTTTTCTACTAAACCTAAAAGATGCCCACTCCTCATCACAATGAGTGTTCCATGAAAGAGAGAGGCATCCTGGGACAGCCATGAGGGTGACCATCAGGACATCCTCCTGGGCAGGGGACAATTTCCAAGATTTAGGTACCTTGGCTTTCTGATTCAAGGGAAATAATTGATAGTAGGTGCTCAGCATCTCACACAATGGGCTACTCTGAAGTATTCTCTTGGGTAATTCCTTCCCTAGACAGGAGATGCCTTTCCCATTACCCTCAGTTTTGCTGGAACTGGTACAGTGCTGCATGTGGTCTGATCATTACAAATCCGCATCTTATAATGAGAAATCTTTTTATTAAAATTTCCAGTCAGTTTTATAGATCATCTTGAAATTAAACCACAAGGTTAGCTCAGAAAACAACTGATTTTTCTCAAATGTTTCCTCAGATGGATTTGAAAATGCCTTTACATACATTATTTCTGAACCAATCTTGTCACTAAATCCTACAAACAGACACTGAAAATGTCTCCTTACTGCTGTTCATCACTGGGTAAAGCAATTGCAAACCTTTTGCAGTGTGAACTGATAGTGGCCAAAGCCAGAATGCAAGTGATTCATGTAAATCAACAGCTCGCAGCCATATCATTATGGATTAGGGATGTGAGACATAGCACTCCTAGCAAGCATCTAGGAAACGAAGAAATGAAAAGCATCACCTCTCTCTGAGTCTCCGAGCAAACAGCAGGAGAGATGCCCTAACAAATTGTTTACTCAAGCAGAGAGGGCACCACAGAGCACCATTAATGGGAAAGTCCGTACGATTGCGTAACTCTCGCCTATTTGTAAGTGCAGAGGAGTGCAGCATGCATTATTTATTTAGTTGTGCTACATGGTAATTAGCAAGGCTGGAGACTGGAGAGCACAGACAGCTAAGAGGTTACACACGCTCTGCCACAACACTGCTAATCCCCAGCAATCTGCCCCGAGCTGCCAGTGCCATTTCCAAGGGCTCTGTTATCTACTGCAGTGAAGTTGGGCAGCCATGAGCCTCCTTGGGTTTTTTAAATAAAGTCTTCTGTTTCTTTATACAGACTTTGACAGAAAGAACATAATACACATGTTCTAACATAAATAATCTTCAGCCTTTTTTGTATGACCTTTCATTGCTTTAGGGATTTGCAAGAAATTATTATCCTGGAAATGGAGTCAGGAAACGCAATCAATTTCTATTTGGGAATTCAGGTCTTCCTTAGAAGGCAGCATTTTATGCAACACTTTTACAGTTAAAGTATTTTTATAAAATACCAGCAGTTAATGTTGGACTTCTCTTTGGCATCTCAGCTGGACAGACCTGACAGGCAGGTAACTCACTGACCATGGCAGAGAGAGGAATGAGGACACGGATCATCAGCAGTGGAAGCAGGATGAATCAGATAACGTGGGCAGGTTGAGTGAGTGGCTTGGCACCAGGGTGATGACTGGAGAATTTTGGCAGCCCAATAGGCTGGAAAAAAGGCTGTGTTTTCAGGATGTGTTGAACTACAGAAAGAGAAAAGTTAGTTATGATTGATAGGGCAGGACAGGAGCTCCCAGAACCCTTCCCCCTCTGAGAACTTTGGTTTGCATTCCCCTTCCCTGCTGGAAAGCAAACATCAGTGGAAAAAACTGTCACACGCATAGCAATTGAAGAATGTTCATACTGCAAAAAATAATCAGATGTTGAGATACTTACCCTAGACAGTTATCTCACATAGTGACCAGACTATAGACCTTTATGCAGTCTGATCCTTGCTGCTTTGTGTCAAGAGGCTTTCAGAAGCCAAGCCAAACCAGGCACCTTGACCTCAGGCTTCAGGCTAGAATGCAGCCCTGCCCTGAAGGGCTGCTGAGACATGCTCCCTGAGAAGAAGGAATGGAGAAAAGCAGAAATGGGAAACAGACATCTGACTTTGCAAACAGTCCAGATGCTGTTGGCTCATTCCTCCTACACTGTGAGAGGAAGAAGCCATAGGTTCTGGGGTTCATGGATCTGGGGCCCATGAGCTTTGGGTTTACTGGTCAGAAGCCCAGAAGGTGCTGCACTGTGGAGTATCTTTTTCTTAAGCCAACTCATCTGCTGACTAGCTTCAAAGCTTATCCAAATAAGCTTAAGCTGACAAGCTACTTAGATAGCTTCCTTCCACACCTCCAGGTCTTAGGGATGGGAATTCCAGCTCATCTCACTGCAAGCACACCCAGCTTCTGTCTTCTCACAGTCCTTTGCACCCAGGCTGTTGTGCAGAGTGTCTTTGCTCCTTTACACTCTCACTGTCAGCAAAGTTAGCTAGATCCATGCTGCCCCTATTCAACCCTCCAGTGTTTCTGCAACAAGTCCTTCCTTACAGCCCTCTGCCTACGCAAAGCCTTTGGTGGGAATGGAGAAACCACACATGCAATGATATTCTCTAATCCAGACCTGAACTAGAAAGAAACTGGAAAAGAAACAGTAACTGCAAATTTAAACCTGAATTAATTCAGGGAAGCCCCACGGGACACAGTAACCAGAAGATCACACAGGCATGTTCAAGGCGATCCCCTTTGTCCTTCTGGTTTATGAAAATCAATAAAGACGGGATTTCCAGATGAAAGAAAAGGCACTTCACCCTCCAGACCAGATTCTAGCAGAGAGACCAGCCTGAACACCGGTGTATATCTCAGCCACACAAAAAGGTGCTTCTCCCTTCTTACTGCAATCTCACGCTACTTTCCAGGCTCCTACACTGAGCTAAGGCAAGGTTCTTCTGGCACTGTTAGACAGATAGTGTGCTGCTTTTTTAGCCCCCATGCACGACTCCTAGAGACCACACTTTTGGGGTCCCTGACTCCCTGCATGCACACAAGATGACTGTCATTTGGGAGATTTCACAGTAACAGGTTTTTCATTACACAGTTTTACTGTAAGATTATCATCAGCTGCACCAAGCCCTACGGCCTTAGACAAACCTGGATTCATCTCCATTTATAAAGAAAGAAAAATACAGGAAAGGTCATTTAATACTAAATAGTATCTCACTGAAAAATACAGCACTAAATTTTTGGTTAATCTAGGCCATATTATCATGTCAGGGTCGCTGTCTGTGTTCTAATACAGTGTCAATCTTTCCAGGTTCGAGCAGTTACAGCTCTGCATGGAGCTCCATTTAGAGGAATGTTTGGTAGTCATAGCAGGAGTAATCTGGTTATTAAGAGAATGGAGCTGTAGGCTACATAGCTGGACACATCACATCTTTCCCAAGCAACCTTGGCCCAGTCTCAGAAAACCAGCATCTTCAGACTTAGTCTCTTGAGTTTAGACTGTTGGTGTTTCTCTGAGCCACAATTTTCTCCTCATTAACTACCAGCAGAGCTGCCCTGTGGCTGCTGAGGTTAACAGGCTCAGCTCATGAAAGTTTGCAAAGTGCTCCAACACTCTTAGATCAGAGAGTGATCAGAGAGTGCAAAGTAGGAATGAGAAACCTTTTCTTCCTAAGGCCCAAACAGGCTTTTAGCAGGTTATGGATTAACCTCTTTTTCTCCAACATTAATTCCCAAGAAAACCCAACCAATGTCCCATGGTCTACAGGAAACGAAGCTACAGATTATATCCAAACTACAAAGTAGCATGACATGATTTACTAAGCACTAAGAATTTTAGAAATGTTACCACTCCCATTTCTACAACAGACCTCAGCAGCAAGTAATCCACATAGCTGACTTAAAGAAACAGTATGATATGCTCAAAGCCACTAAGAATACTTTTGCAAAGTATCAAAATTGCAATTCCAAACTAGAAAATCCTGACTTTTACCTCACTGTTTGATCTGAGTGTAGGTTGCCTTCCACTTAGAGCTGAAACTCCACATGCAAGCAATTTTTCATTCCTACTCAAATTGCTTTAGCTATTTTTAGATCAGATGAGTAGAATACATATCATTAAGGATTTTTCAGGCATTTTTAGAATTGCTTCCTAACTAAAAAAAAAGAGATCCTTTTCACAAAAACACATTCTCTAGTCATCCACCCATAAAAGCACTCAGACCTTTTGATGTTGTTAAGAATCAAATAATGAAAAAATACTGAGTTAACCACATTAGGAAAGCTGATACTGTACATTTATGGCATCTATTCAGTATAAAAACTTTTAGCGAGAATAGCTACAGAGATGGACTGGACATAGAGCCAAGCTGTGCTGTCATGATTTAGAGAAAGACACCAAGCAATTTGAAACGAGGACTGCAAAGCAAATGACATACCATTACCACTAATATCTCTCAGTGAAGTTTGGTAGAATATTCTTCAAAAACACCTCAGCTCAATTCATGGACATTAGCCCAAAGAGCCCTCCCAAGACTATCTTTGCCAGTGGAGTTTAGTGGCTGGGACTGGAGCAAGAGTCAAGAAATACAGATTGTGTTCCTGGCTCTCTAGGCACCGTGCTTAAGCCATCTCTGCTCTCCCTGCCACTGCTTCCCTTCCTGCCTTGCCTGTTTTGGGCATGGAACTTTTTGGGGGACAGTGGTGTCCGTACCTCTTGGACAGGGCTCAGCACAGCAAGGCTCAGATCCCAGCCGCATACCATGGGTGCCTCAAAAAGGGAACAGCACAGCTGCACTCACACAGCACCGCGCTCTGTGTACTTACCCTGAGATTACTTACAGACTGCTCTTCCATGCAATCAACATCATGGGCCTGCTCTTCTCCATGCACATGTTCCTGCTGCCTTATCTACGTGTTTGACACCATCCATACTTCTGTTTCATCAGGTTATCTCAACAACCTCCCCACTACATGGAATCACTGAGCATTTGCCAGAATAACATCCTCTTCTGCTCAGACAACTAATACAAATAAAATTAGGAATGTTACTTGCCTAAAATCCCAGGAGTTGCACATAGTAGATGCAAGCATATGACTAAAAGCTTCCTTGACCACCCCATCACCAAAGGGTTGCCTTTTCCCTCAGGAAATATTCTTTATCCAGACAGGCTTAAGTAAGTTCCTGTAACAGCTGCTGAATTCAGTGAGAATTGTCCTCTTGGGTGTTTGCCACAAATCCTTTTGGCCAGCTGGCAGAAAAGTGTCAAAAAGAGATGAGACGACTTGGGAAGGATTTTCTGAGAAATAAAAATGGCATGAGATACCTAGAGAACACAAGAGAAATTCAAGGAGGAAGCAGGGTATGAGATGCTGTCCTCTCTGCTTCTCTGACACAGCTACTTAGGCTGGAAGAGGTTTCCAGTTCGCAAAATGCCAGCACTGGAGCCAGGTGGCCATTGCAACACATCTGACACAGAACAGAGCAGCCAAGGGGCTCACTCACGCTGCAGGTTGCACCTGCTCTGCTGTCAGCCATCGTTAGCTGCTCATAATGAGCAAAAGGCAACAATAAAGGTGATAATGGAGACAGGAGAAGTTAATAAGTAATTAAATGTTCTGATTGCAGTTTCCCTTGCAGTATGACTCTGAGTACCTGGAGAGAAGCATGTCCTTCTCAGAAACCAGGACTCACTGCGCTGATGAGTTCCCAAGTCTAAGAAAATCGGCCAATTATCAGAAGAGGGAACACAAATCCATTAGTCACTCTGCAAGACACACGTATTTCTGTATACACTTATCCTAATAGTTCAATTAACTGAGACTTAAGCCCTATGCTTAAGAATGCCCTTCACAGTGCAATGTAGTGAAGTCAGTACGATCAAGTACGACACAACAGCAAACACTCGGCATTATTTTCGGAAATGAGGAGCCCCAGTTGACCCCAAAAGTTCTTTTCCTAGGTATTGAGAAGAAGCAAAGAGGCAGTGCTACCTTCACCTCTTTTGTTAACCTGAAGCCCAAATATGCACATTTCAAAGAAGTGCTCAACATTTTCAGTATTTTCACGCCTTTCAAAAAAAAGGAAAAAAAAAGAACACAGCTTTCCAGGGTGTTTGTCTGGATCACACTCACAAAAGATTTCTAGTCTTGAAGCCATATAGCCATTTCATCACTTCGTCCAGTGAATCTCCTTCAACGTATACCAGTGTGAAGAGTAATCCCCAACAAATGCTGGCTGTAGCAAGGGATTTTCCGCTCCACTACTTCTGAACATCGCCAAGCAAACACTGGACAAATTGCACAAGGAAAGGGGTCAGTACCATCGTGAATATTTCATATAGATAGCACAACAAAATCCAGCATAGAGAATAGAAAGGGAGAAAATTCTATGAAAAATCACTTTTCAATTATTCTTTTACTCAGTACTACTTGTTCTTCAGTAAAACACTGCAGAGTGATTCTCTTGCAATCAGAAGGAGGAAAAAAACCTCCACTCTTGGCAAACTATTTTTGGAAACTGAAAATCTCATTCTGCTTTTTTCTTAATTCCTGCTTAGAGGAATTTTGTGATAAGGATGTAAGCCTTGTAGCTTATTAGAAGTTATACAATTAAGATTTAAAAAACTCAAAAGTATTGATTTTTTGTATTAAACTTTGCTTTTACAGACAATCATTGCATAGCCAAATTTAGCTCTCTTAGACAGGTATTTTTCCAATTTCTTACACTACTCTACATCCTAGCACTTAACTGTCATATGTTTTCTTGTAGGCATATTTACCCTTTCTGCCATTTTTCTGTCCTCCACATAAAACCTTTTTTTAAAATAGGATTGTCATTCAGCCATGTCTTTTTAGTTAGATTTCCAAATATTTGTCTCACTAGCTGGTTTTCCGACTTAGATTAAAGACTGCTCTTCCGCCCTAGAAAAGTACATTTGGAATTATTTACCACTGAAGCTCAGGCTGCAGTTTCTGGGGCAGTTGTTATCTTGTCCCCATTGCTGCTCACCCTCAGAATTTCACCAAGTATCTCAGGTTTTTTGTGATTTATTCAAGAGACAGTTCTTGCAGATCTATGAGTACACAAAAATGTCACATCAATCTTCGGAGTTGTAGACCAAATTCCAGAGATGAAATCTGAAAGGGTATGACTCTAAATGGCAATTAGTCCTTCCCAAATGTATTTGGGTTTTGTGATGTTTTATTTTCATGCAGACTTTTGATTCTAGAGGGTCTTGGTTCCTGACTACTGATGGTTAGTTGACTCGTGGTTAGCTTATGATCAAATTTAAGAATTCAAGTATCATCAACAGTTGCATCTGAGTCCACATTGCTGCCAATTCTGATTAATGCTATATAATGTATACTCTTACCTCATGACTCTCACCTCTGACCTCTCAGCCTCACCACATTATTCTCACCGCCTCCAAGGACGGTGAGGACAACACTCGCATTTCAGAAGTGCCATCTGCCACGGCATTTGAGTCATTGAAGCAAGAGTTCTCCATTCCTTTCAAGCTCAACCACTTGCACAACCACGGGCCCTATTAACAGGCCGTTCCTTAATGATACCAGCTTGATTAGATCCAGACAACAATAGAGCAGAGGAAGATGCTGGATTCTGTTCTGGGCTCTGCTACTGAGGGAACACAAAAACTGGCAGACGGCAAAGCATTTTGCTCTCAGTTGATGAGAACTGGGAGAGTGATAAACATGCCTTATCCTTATGAACAAAGTATTTTGAAACAGTTGGTTAAAGTCACTATATAAACACTAACTACGTATTATGAGACACTGCTCCTACTTTAGGGCACTTTCTCATTCACAGATGTTATGCACAACCATTTACTAAGTCAGCCACAACCGTATTTTTAAAATCATTGGATACCTGGAGAAAATAAACTCAGTAGCCATTTCCCAGGAAGCGAAAAGAATGATCCTGACTCTAGCAGCAAATAAACACTGCACCTCATTACAGTTTCTAGCAGAGGAAAGGAACCAATATTAGTATACTGTTCTGCTCTGTACAGCAATAGCTTGCTAAAACTCTATGGTGTGTTACCCAGTAAAGCTGACTAATGGATCTGTCTGGCATTGAAGTCTGTAGATCCATGAATTCATTTTATAAAGAGAAAAAGTCTCCTGAAGCACTTTCAAGACTCAAACAGGATGCTGATGCTCCGGCAATCTTCTGGCTGGCACTTAGTGATGGAATATGCCATGGCCCATAAAAAGGATAAATAATCTCTGTTAAACCTACCTGCAAAGGAGCAAGTAATAATCAACAGTGGATATACTTGGTGGGACTAAAAGTTTATCTAGCCTGGAATGACATTTTCAACAGCAGACAATACCAGACACTTAGAAGCAAGAGGAATTTTAAGTGGTTTTCCCCCACCACACCATCCTTACTTCCACCAACCTGCTCCCCACAGGGTGAATCAGTGACGAACGCGCAGACTAATACATCTAATAGCCATCACTGGATCTCTTCTCTCTTAATTGTCTAACCCTTTTCAGAAGCAACCTGTGCTTCTGCTGTCCACTTCCTCTGGCAACAAACTGGAGCTATCAGCCTGTATCACCACACCAGCATCACAGCACCACATATCCTCCAGGGATGGGGAGAACGACCTGTCTGGTTCTTGCTGCTAGTCCAGAGCCAGCTTTCTGTCCTACAGGAAAAGCAGGAGGAGGCTGGATGTGCTATGCAGCATGTCCAAAACACAGCTGAAGACAATTTCGTGCTGTTCTGCTCTTTAACCTAAACCACAAATATCCAACAGAAAAGAATACTGCACTGAAGAGCTGAGGATCTTTCAAAGAGGCAACATGCTCTCCTTCTATTTCTAGTGACCTGTCTCCCTGTGGGACATCCATACCTTCACCTTCTCCTCTTGGGAAAACACACAGAAGACAAGATCAAGTGACCGGTGGCTGAAGTGAAGGCTGACAGAAATCTGCAACAGTCACAACAAGCTTCAGGGCATGGCTACTAGCTGGGTTAATGCACAGCCATCCACCAGGAAGACCACCTCCTCATATGACTCTTCATGGGCACTCCTACAGAGTTCTCTTTCCCTTACCATTTTCCAGCAACCATTTGCATAACCCAAGTTAGATGCTACAGTCATTCCAGTTATTCCTGGAATTCCAGAGTGCCACTGTGTACAGTCACCATATCCAACAGAATGGGGGGAGCACCCTGTAACAAGCCTTTGTGAGCCCTTCTGAGCATATATTTTAGGCCATAAATTGGAAATGACAGCAAAGCTGTAGGAGAGTATCATACTGTGCCTCCTAACTCTCCTGGGCTTCCACTGATTCCACTGGAGAAATCCGAGCAGACATGGAATTAAATCCCTTCTGTTGGACTAGTCAAAGCTGGTCCATAAGAGACAGACTGCTAACAGCTCCCTTAATGACATCACCCAATATGTCATAAAATCTGCTGCCAACACTATGGATTTTTTTTCCCCCAGACAGAAGTGTTCTCTGGCTGTGGAACACAAGTTTCATCGACAAAATGTGGCTCAAGAAATAACTTATAAAAGGTTCTCAGTGCATAAGGTAAGTACCACCCAGAAACTCACTGAAGAATAAAATTATCCTTCTTGGCACTGCTTTCCTGGAACAGTGCCCCATGTCAGATTTTTCTAAGTGTTTGTGATTGAAATTATCCATCCACCATCTCTGCAGGTAGCACTAAAACTCAGAGCTCAGGAATAGTATCCAGATCTTTGCCAGATTACTAGCCTTGGGTGAAAACTGTTATCTTCTTATTGCTTTCGTGCTTTTTGGAAGGAAACTCATCCCATACGGGTATTAGCATTAGAGAAGAAACAGATATACTTGTAGTACAATAGCAAGGATTATTTACCTGGAGTTTCACTATTTTCCCTTTACTTCCAGGCTCACATCAGTTTTTTTGCCAGAACTGCAAGTAAAGGACAAACAGAGCATACATAGCATGAGCAGCCTTTGAGAATTTCTCAGAGACAATTTGCAGGTTCTTCTCTATTCTTCAGACACCAGGAATCTAGTTTGCAGCAATGCATCACAAATGACTACCCATTTGCTTTCAAAATGTTACAGTGGAACCCACTTGGGCAGCCATCAACCATGACTGCACAGGAGTGGCTAATTACCCATTCCTCTAATTCTGTGCTACGTGCATTTTCTCACCTGCATGCCTCATGTGAGAATTAGCACAGTTTCATTGACTGTTATAAAAAAGGGCAAATACATTCATAAGAAAAATATCTCACTAAGTGGAGCCAACAATGAAGAAGAAGAAAGTCTTCCTTATTTATTGAGACTTAAACAAAATTCTGCTTTATAGTGAAGTGCACTGAAAATCTCCAAGATTTTGTCCTTCTGATCAAGGTGAGATTGCCTCTTTCCACTCAGTTGCAGAAAATCAGTGTTGGCTGCTGTTCTTCTAAGTCACTCCGTAAACAGATCCTCTTCTCTATGCATGCCATCTTTCCTGCATCCCATCATCAATCCACTCAAAGCAGCCACAGCTGAACAACCAGAACAACCACGTATAGGAAGAAGGAAAAAGTGAAATGCTAAATCTTGTGGGAACTTAAAGCTAGGGCACTCATCTGCAAGGTCCCGGAATGTGGCTCAACTGTCTTTGGTAACTCCTTGTGTATCAACTGTACTTCTGTTCCCTGCAGCACTTCTTGCCAACACAACCTGCTACAGCACACCAGTATGCTGGAGATGCTGAGAACCAGTGGTCTGAACAATCTGTCACTCATGTAAGTTCAAAAGAGAATCACTGTGGTGGCACTCGCTGGCACTGTGAGTAAATGAGCCATGAGCTATATATCTGGCTATGCTGCAGTTCCCTTCTGAAAAAAAAAGCAAGTCAAAACTGAAGTGTAACACTTGGCTGAATGCCGAAGTGACCAAATAAATAGGATTAGCTAAACCTTGCTTATCTGTCAGTCATTCCTCCCTGTATGAAAGCAGTCTTCTCAAGCCTGCCCATGATGATGATGGCCTCAGTGCCTGTTTGGGTTCCTGAACTGATGCATTTCAAACTATGTCATCTGCTTATGTTATGCAGTCATTTCTGTCTTGTCACCCAAGGGAAAAACATGGTTTGGCCAAATGTGTTGCATCACATGTACTTCCAGTGCACAGAATGAAAGGCTAAAATAATCTCCCATGAATTTTGTTCTCAAATTCAGATCTGCACTGCCATGACTGCAAAGTGACAGATGTCAAAACCGAGCTGAGTACCTCATTAATGCAGAGATAAACACACAGAATATGTTGTTTGGAATGACAACACAGTGTGTTTATATATATATATATATCACTATTTATCATCCTACAGATGGCTGCTCACAGTGATGTACGTCCACAAATATGTTTAATTTTGCCTCTTCCTTTTCTAGGTAATTACCATTTTTCCTTGTTTACACTGACTACTACTAAGATGCCTAGAGATCTCTCAGCTTTTCTAAGGGTAAGGGGTCACTTTGCACAAAGCAGACCAGAACCCACATGCAATCAGTTCTTTGCAGTAATAATAGCCCATGCCTGTAGAGCATTTTTTAAGAAATTATCTCGCTCTCAGTTTACAGCCAGAAAAATCCAGAAAGGTGAAATGACTTCCCCAAGGTCGCACAGCAGGCTCTGCTCAGTACACACTTACTATTGTTGCAAATTGGGTAGCTCATCAAGCTTATGCTACTCACACCACTCAAATAAAATTCAAACAATAATTATTATTTCTACTGCAATTTGCAAGGCAGTCAAGACTGGAGGCCACAATCAGGATTCAGCTTATGCTGGGCTCTGTTCAAACATCAAATCAAATCCAGTCCCTGCTCCAGGGGGCTTGCAGCCTCAGTAGGGACATAATTCTGTGGGAACACAAATTGCAGTGGAAAGGGAGGGAAGGAGAGAGAGGAACAGACAGAAGGCAGTAACCTCAACATACGTTTTCACATTGCTTTGGGTAACTGTGAAGACTGGAAAATTATTATTAATTAAATTATTTAGGTGGGTAAAAAAAATAAATATATTGCTGGTAGTCACCCAGCTAGTTACTTAGGTAGCAGTTTATCTTCATAATCTTAACTACACAGATACTTTACTTTCACTCACGCGGCCTTTGATTACATTGACAGCCGGCAATTGGATCCTGCTCTTCAGGGGACTGACTCACACTACACCAACCTGACACTTAGAGTACACTCTACTTTCTAAAGAGTGATACTATACTTAATTTTACAACTCTGTCTGCAATCTGCTGCTAGGGCAATTCTTGCTGTAGACCTTTTTATACGGTATGTGCTTACACATTTTACAGCACAAGACAATTTGGTACACTAGCTATAAGCTAATTAATTCATTTCACTTGTGCTAACTTAAGACTCCTACTAAGATCTGCAGCAGTGAAGTATGTATTAACTCCCACCTTACCATCTCCCACTGCATCCTAACGTGGCTCCATGCTAGCAGAATGTTAGATACCAAATGACCATATAGCCATTCCTCTTTAAAAGCTTACCTGGGTACAAGAATTAATAGATCCTCTAATACACAATGGCACAGACACAATGGGATTATTTGCAAGACTGCTCAGTACTAAGTCAGGACTGCTGAACAGTCCTTAGAAGTTAACCTCTACATTTTCTGGTGGGGATCTGCTACCCCATGATTTACTGTGACACACGTATCTGTATAAATAATGAAAAAGAGTACACAGGAAATATTTGATTGACATCCATAACATCAGATGGGTGGGTATTTTTTTCGGATTTCAATTAAGCCAAGCATAAAACATGAGTTTCCAGTCCATCAAAGCATGTGCTTAAATCCTTTGCTCAGCTGATGGATTCTGTTGAAACAACCAGACAGTTTTTCACTGATGCTAACAGATTCTAGAACAGCATAATAATACCATAATATATTCTAGAAGAGCTTGAGAAATCACAATTTAAATATATTACTTTACAGAGCAAAAGAATGAGCATTCATTTACAATGACTCTCCTTGCTACCATTCTCAATTGGCTAAATCCACATACAAATTAATGACCTATCACAATGTCTGTTGAGGATACAGCATCAAAACCTAAGACGCTGCAGAACTTACATAAAAAATATGAATGCAATTTCATTTTAAACTATTCAAATTTTTCAGAAAATAATGCTACGTGCACATTATTACCTGTATTTACTCCTCTCTTCCAGATATCACTGAAGCTCAGCAGAACTGAGGCATTTACTTAAATTATGAGAACCTGACTTTTAGTACTATGATAAATGGAAGCAATAAATAACAACAGCTTTCTTCAGCAATTGCCAATACGTATTTTGCAGCTCTTCATACACTATCTACTAATCTCCTTTAGCATCAGGTAATTCAAATTCCTTTAACATATTTCTGATACCTGTATTTATGACACCACAGCTTTATTTTAATCCCAGGCCAAAGCACATTAAGAAGGAACTATGGTTGACAGAATATTGCTAATCAAGAACAAAATATTTGTTTAATCATTCTTAAACTCAACTTTATAAATCCAAGACACAACCAAGCCTAATTCAATAAAATCTAATGTATAAAAGCATAGCCTATATACATTAGCAAGTTATGCATTACAACAGAGTAGATCTAAAAAGTGAAACAGAGCCTAGGACAAATACCCAGAACATGTGTGTGTCAGAGATTTCACTCTGGACCAGGTCTAGTCTGGTCTGTGCAAGGAAGACACATGAGTGGTAGAAGTGCATCAGGTGTAATCCTGAAGGACGTCTGGAGAGAAACCCGGTTTGCATATGCCAACACTGCTCCACAGAGTGAACCAATTCACACTAAACTCGAACAACTGGAAGACTAACTTTAAAAATGTGCTTCTGACCAAAATTAAAATATTCCTAGAGCCAGCCCCATGGATGGCCCCCTTGCAGTCTACTGGACAAAGCAGTTTTAGCTGGCTGCATTGGCCCTTGGCCAACTTCAGGACCTCTGAAGGCTTGTCCACACGACAAAAAAGCCATGACACCCATGCATGGTGGCTCCACTCAGAAGAGCTCACAGCCAGGGCTAATAAGAGCCTGAGATCAGGCTGACCTCATAATCACAGAGGGTGGGATTCAGGTCCAAACTGAGAAACATAAGCAGAAGTTTTACAGGCAAGTTGAGAGTAGAACCAGGGTTTGATTTCCTTGCCAGCATATTGGTGCCTAAAATCACTTGAGTGTTCTACTGCTTGTGAGACATCTGTGTATAGATGTAGATGTGGAAGACCTGTGTCCTGCTGAAAAAGCAGTTAGAGGTCAGACAGGATCCTAGCAGCATTTTAAACACACACAACTGGATGTAGGCAACTGCTTGATGGTTTGGCTACCAGAGATAGATACAACGTCTTATGACCCTGAACACTTCTGGATGTACTGAAGAAACACCTGACTGGCTGAGCCAGGGGCAGATTAGGTCTGCCAAGGCCGATGGTCATATCACCCCACTGCAGCCTGACAGGCTAAGCCATGTGTGTGTTGGGCATTTCACTGCATGTTCTCTGGCACATCCCTGCCATTGAATCTATGCTTACCCATCACCTGAAGAAGTGTAAAGGAAAATGGAGCTGTCTGTAGAAGTGTGCTTTGCATTTGGTTCAGACTTGATTTGGGAAAAAGCAGCCCCAGGGAATAAAAGAAACTATGTCTCTTGGGAAGAAACAAAAAATGCTGTTATAATTTCCCAGACAACTTCACTTTTGCCTTGGCACAATTCCTCCAGTGTACCATACAACTTAAATTAAAGTGTCGTCTTACGTGTTTAATACTCAGTTATTAAACATACCATCTTAAGTTCAAACAGAAACCCACTGAATTCAGTGAGATACTTGTATCTGCAGCTCTGTCCCTACAAGGGTACAAAATCCCGAACAGACATTTTTAAGTATGCACACTGCATGCACCAGCTTTCACAGAAATGTACAAGACCAAGAGTTTTTCATTTGAAGCTCAGGGTGTGCCTTATATTCAGTCATTTGATGCACTGAACACTTGTTTATCCTGTTGACAAAGTATTTCCTCCTCTCACTCTGAAGCTGCCACGGGAGGAAGGAAAGGAGGCAGCAAGGATGGAACAGGAAAGCTGGTGTTGCTCTACTACCCATCCTGCGTGAGCAAGGACCACTTCATGAGCCTGCTCTTTCTTCAACACCCAACATATGTGACACCAACCTATTCACACAAAACATTAAGCATGCAGCTGCACATCAACAAGATGAAGAGATTTTACATGTTTCTTAGCTATTTAGGAAGATGGTTTACATAGTAGCATGGCCTCACAAAATAATTAGGTGCATGGAAAGCTAACAAGGGATAACTTCTCCAGGAAACACCCTTAGCAAATTTGCATCTTAGGTTAGTCATAGAACTGATAATTTCTGCCCTGTTTTTCCTGAAACCTTGGTATTTTAGAATATTTAAAAGATTTCTTTTTCAACTCCTCTCACTTCTAAACATTTGCATTTAGCTAACATAAATTACATCTTCATAAGGAAATTTAATATCCAAGTCACATGAAAATGTTGAATGCAAAGGGAAAATATGAAGCACACTACTGGAACAGTTGTTGCTGCCAACGTTTACAGTTTTGCTGGGAATTTAAAGAAAACCCTTGCTTGTTTCGTCAGAATGCTAGGCAGGAATGAACCTCACTTGACAGATCTACAGATCTTGGTCACGGTCTATTTTTAACCCTAAAAGTCATCGAGACAGGAGTGATACTATTAAAACACAGAACAAATGGGAGTAGAATAGAGCATTTACTCAGATAAGTTCGTTTTGAGAAATGAGAGAGGAACAAGGCACGCTGTTACAAACACTGCATTCTGTTATCTCTTTCAGACATTCATCTGTTTCTAGTGCACAGCTCAGTATTTTACAAAATCTCCTCCCTTCAGAAAGTTGCTGCAGAACCTTCTTGCTCTAACAGTTAGAAATCACCTTTTAATTTCCAGGCTGAAGTGACTTACACCCAGATAATAAACATTTGTTCTTGTCTCACTGTCAGCCACAATTTTAAAACCATTAGTTTTCACTCTACAGTCTATGAATTTCAGAAGGTTCATAAACTACTTCTGAGATTTTTAAAGTGTCATGAAGCAAAGTGGGCCAACAGGCTGTAATCTGCTATAACAACGCTACATAGCATGTAGCATCACCTTTAGAAAAAGTTTAGGAGAATAAATCAAGTCAAAGTGAAAATCACAGGTTCAAACAATTCTTTTCCCTTCCTCTTGTTCTTAGCCTTTCCACGTGTTTTTAGTCAGCAGACACAGACATTTTTTCAGCCTTCCTTTCTACTTTAAACTAACCCAGCTTTCCTAGTTTTCTCATTGCAAGAAATGTCACTGGTTTTCCTTTTCACAGCTACTGCCATCTCAGCCAGAATTGGACATCAGTGTCCAGAATCCCACAAGATATAGCACAGTGCATCCTGTAATTATGTCAACATTGCCTTAAATCAGCTGGAAATATGTGCCAGGATCACATATGTCCTCTTCACAGCTGCATTACACTGCCATCCCATTGCCACCCTTTGGTGAACAGGTGTAACTCAGATCCTCTCTTCACTCACAGAATCACAGAATGGGTGTGACTGGAAGGGACCACTGAAGATCCTATAGTCCAACCTCCCCACTCAAGCACAGTCCCCTACAGCAGGTTACTCAAGATTGTGACCCAACAGCTTTTGAATATCTCCACTTACTGTTACCCATCCTCAACTGCACGGCCTTTCATCCTGTGCCAGTGAGTCCACGACACCAGCTGTCACCTCGCTCCTCCAGGCTGACGAACGTGAAGTGTCAGCCTGGAAATGACTATTGGTGAGCCAGCTGATGATGCCTCACCAACTGATGAATCCAATCAAATACAAACGCCTGGCATGAACTAAATACAAGTGACTGTGTCTGGTAGGCCACCTGCATGTTTGGACTATTCTTGACTATATTTTTCTAGTATAATGGCCATGAATTGCAATTTCAAGCTTTTTACTTTAATGATGTTCTAATATAACTTCACCAGTAATAGGAAGGCTAAATACTTAGGCACAGCAACCAAGCAATAATTAACTTTCTTTGAGGAACATAAAGCTACAAGGATAAATAATTTTATTTTCATGGAAAGTCTAATACTTCTCCCATGGAACTAATCTTTTAAACTTTGAATTAACTCTTTAAGAAGCTGCACTGAACATCTCTAAAGTATATGCACTCATTGCATAACAGTTTTATAGTGTTTAAATAAGCCTTAGCCAAGCTGAAGATACCTGTGGGAAATCTGATTTTGAAACATGCAGTCTATATCAGAGATAAGACTCATTTATGATTTTTAGGCTCATAGGTAACTTTCGCCCACTATCTCTAGGTGAAAAACTTTTTTGTGGCTTATTCTACATTTTTGATAGCTTTCTCCTCTTGCCAAAGCTTAAAACATCTTTCTTTTTCAAGGTCATTACTAAGTCTAGTTTCAAAGCTAACTTTCACTTCATGTGAATTTTTCATCCAGAGATTATTTACTGTCAATTTAAACAAAGCAAATCAGAAATTTATACTATGGCACTGAGTTGCCATAGTATAAATTCTAAATGGGTTTAAATTAAAAGTATAAATCCCACATCATCTCAACTTTCCAACACAGAAAATTCTTGAGCTCCTCATTTTGAACCTTGGCTACATATTGGTCATGTTTACACAGATAAATTTAGCAGTGCCAGGGAACATTCCCAAGCTTTGAAACTCAACTGTCTACGCTATTAAATTGTTAGAATTGTCCCCCAGCATGTGTCACAGGAGTGGTTGTAGTCTGTTCTATCTAACAATCTTCCAAAATATTGCCAGGGCACAGTTTGCAAGTTAGGACATGCCAGGAATGGTTCCCAATAGGCAGTATGAGTCCAGTGACCCAGTTTTAGAAGGTAAAAAAAATTAAGAGTATGGACACTGGCCAGTGTGCCAGCTGACTCTGTAGCAGAGGGTGGTTCTGGACATGCTTAATTTGCAGGTACAGGCATAGCAACTACATCCCTCTGCTGGGCCCTGGCAAGCTGAAATGGCTTGGTACGGAAACGTCTCTCCAAGAGGCACAGGGGTGTTTATGGAGACGTTTCATGCCTACATGCTGTCATCTGGGCAAAACAACCCTCTCCAAGGTTCTTGCCCCCATCAAGAGACTCCAAGAGCATTCACCCGTTTGCAGCCACTCCAGAAGCCTGCTGTTCCAGAGGAAGAGGCAAAAGGTCAGACGGGAGAAGGAGACACTGTTCCTAACCCACTCCTCCCTACTAAAATCCTCCTTGGTCTTCAGGGACCTTGCCCTATTTTATTCACGCTTCTGCTACACACAAAGCCCATCATGACAAATAAACTATTGTAGGTTGCAAAGGTACAGTCTAGCACAGCAGTACAAGCCACATCCTGGCCACAATAATTGTATGAGATTACTCACCTTATTCCATCAACTTTTGCGAGTAAGGCACATGACTTTTGACTTTTAGCAGTAAACAAAAGAACCTCCCAAGGTTTCACAAATACCTTTTTCTAAACCTCTCAACTCAGAATATTTGTCTTTGACCTTGTAAGTACAGCCTGCCTAGCTTTCTTCCCTATCAACTTTTTCTTTCTGAAAGATAACCAGAAAAATAAGGAAAGTGGAATGTGTGACAACTCATCAACTGTTTGTAATAATTTATTTCAAACCATGTATTCAGTAGCTCTCTCTTCTGATGCACTCTCAATTACTTGATTGAATAATATTCTCTGAAATAACACATGATTTGCTTGTGTCAAAGAGGCTCTCCACGGAGGCCATCAGCTACCTTTTAAAATCAATGAAATTCATAAATTTGCATCTGGCTTCTCAAGGAGAAAATAAAGAAACCTTTTCCCCGGGTAAGTATGACCTTCTCATTCTAAGGCCAGCTTGTTTCAAGTCTTCTGCATCTCTGAATGCTGACATGAAGATGGATAATATCTTTCTCAGAACAGACAGATCTTGAAGTCTATTATATTCCCCTTTTTAAGGATTCTAGCCATAATTCCCTCTTAGTAATTGGGAGCTGCACACTGTTCCACACAGTAATGCATATTCTAGCTATTCACTGTCATGCTGCCACTGCATTTTAACAATGCTGATAGCAACCGATGTTATCAAATTCTGCAGACTTTCCAGGCTATAGCCTTGTTCACATCTCTTTTTTCATTTTGCCATTTCTGAGTAAAAATGTTTTTATTTTTATCTTTGTGATGCCTCAGTACTGTGACCCTGCCACTCCTCACAGCCAGATCTTGTTAGTTTTCAAATATTGAGTCCACACTGTCTGATCATACCACAGATTTTCTGTTCTGATATGTTTGCTGTCTTTACGTTTGCAAGATCAAAGCTAATGCTGTTTATACCACAGTTCTAAAAAGGTTCATTTCTCAAAAGGTAAAATAACCTTCATGTTTGAAATCTAGCCACCTTTTCTTCCATGCCTTTTTACTCCTGATAACATCCATACGCTTCCACTCTTTCTGGCTTCATTTTGCCATATAGCAATTTTCTTCATTACATTTTTAGATGGAATTTTTGGAAGAACTCAGCAGCAGCTGAGTATCCTATGCCACTGATGCCCCTTCAGGTGCAAGAAAGTAGAGCTGCACTGACATCAGCCGCTTTCCCAAACCCCACTCCCATTTCTCTTTCCCAACTATATCCAAGTTCTCAGCTCCCCACATTTCAATAGGTGATATACTTACTTCTCTTTGAAATTCTCTCCTAGTTTCTTTCTCTCCTTCTTGCTTCCCTCACATATACATTTTTTTCCAGTGAAATGGAATTTGTTCTCAAATCGCCTGGATAACTTTATGCATTTCCTTCTGTATCTTACTATTCTGTTATCTTATTGTTTTTCAAACAGTGGACCATAGCCCCCAGGATGTTCATAAAAGGCAACTGGGAGAGTTATAAGACACTGAAATTTTTATTACACTCTAAACCAGAAGAAAGTATCTCTTCTGCACTCCCAAAACACCTTTTTCCTTCAAAACCAAGTTTTGCTATCAAATTCTCAAATCACTCATACAAATAAAAGATAAACACTTTTTACATGATACATTTTAGACAGGTTCCCTCTGGGATCAAGACTGATGTGGCTGTGTGATTTTGAGCCTGATGACCAATTTCAACCAAATTTGACTGATGCTACAAGTCTCTGAGATACTAAACTCTTGCAAGTTTTGTGAGAAAGCTGGTTCCTGGGCAGAGCAGAAAGAATCCCAGTTTCCCACCAATGGAAAGAACAAGAATAGTTTATCCTTTAACAAATGCAGATGGCAACTTCAGGACATCAAATCAACAGACAAAGAGCTTTCTGCCATGCATAGCACATGCGATGCCTTTGCCAACTGCATAGATGAAGACCCTGTGAGGAACTGCGAGAGTTTAGCTACCAAAGGCATGAGATGACAGGATGCAAGAGAGAACTTTTGGTATTGTGGGCACAGGATATTTACCTTCACTTTTCTAGCCAAAGCGTGAAATACATTAAAATGTTTAATTCACAGTCGTGACACTGAAAAGCCTGCACAGCCCCATCACTCATTTCACCCACAACTTCCCTTCAGTTCATCTTTTCAACCTACCCAGATAACCTTTGCACTCCTATTAGGACATGAGAACTTCCCGAGCCGGAATGGCAGTACTCATCATAGTCAGTGTGACAGCAGCAGAGCAGAGGCTACCATGGGGCATTCCCAGGCAAGGGTGAGGGAGGCTCTGGGGAACTCTATTAAGTCAAATGGGAAACTTACTTTTGGAGCTGAACAGACATAAAATCATACTGGCAGCATGATCTTCTCTGGGAAAAAGAAGCACATGCACCAGGCCTGCTCAAATTAGATGTCCTTATAAACTTGATGAGACTGTCTGTTGGCAAGGAGAGCCTTGCTCCCTGCCTGCCTGCACAGCTCCAGCATCCCATTTCCCCAAAATGCAGAGGCAATCCTCATTTTACCATGGTCCTGATTTTTCAGAATCCCTGATTTTTCAGAGTTTTCTCCCTGATCGTCTGAACGACACCCACTACTGCTCAGAGACCATTAAATAACCTGTCACCTCACCCTGGAGGTGGCATGGGGGATGTTTATGCTCTTATTAAAGTCAGTATCGGTACTGAAACTAAGCTTAAAAACATGCTCAATGTCCCTGGACTTGTCTTCCTCTCCTTTTTGCCTCCAGTATGCCTCCTGCTTTATAACTGGGTACATAGTGACAACAAAAGCTGGCAGCAGTGTTGGTTAAGGTCCTTTGCTTCTGGTGAGTTAGTAAAGATAATTAACAAATGAAAAATGAAACTTAGAAGGTTATAAATGTACATACCTCATGGCTAATGCAAATTTGTGTAACTTCAGCTTCCAAACACAGCATTTGTCAAGTTAAGGAGCACTGCATGACTTGAAATCTCCCCCTGTAGGTCCTCATATGCCATCATCTGTCAATTTTTAATCTTCTTCTGAATAGCAGTAAAATTCATCCTTTTAGATCTTCTTCTTTCATTTATTTAAATCAGTTCTGAGATCCTTTCTACTTTGTACTTGAAAGGGAGTCTTGAAAGATGTTTGACCTAGACAGAATAGGCATGGGAACCACTGTGGGCAAAGGCGGTCCCATTTTTTGCATACACATTTAGGAATGACGTTGGACTTCTTAAGTGCAGCACTGCAGTGAGAGCTGACATGCACATGTCCATCTACCACAGTCTCTAATTTCTCTTCTAAATAACTGTTTTCTGTAACACAAAATTTTCATAATTCTCTCATCAACAGGACTCTTCCTATATTTTTTGAAGCTGGCACTGAACCTGGCGGTAGACACAAGGAATAACAAGAAGTGCTTCTTCAGAAAAAAGAAGGTCAAAGAAGGTGTACCGCCCCAATCAGCAATCCTGTAAAACTGGTAACAATAGTCAAGGAGACAGCTGAGGTACTCCACAACTTTTTTTTGCCTCAGTCTTCAACAGCAACCTCTGTTCCCACACCTCTTGAGTCAGTGTACTGCAGAATGGAGACTGCGGGAGTAAAGTGCTTCCACTCCAAGTACAGATCAGGTTCACAACCACCTGAGGAACCTGAACACACGTAAGTCTATGGGACCTGATGGGATGCATCCCTGAGTCCTGAAGGAATTGGCTAACGCAGTTGCCAAGCCACTCTCCGCGATATTTAAAAAGTCATGGCTGTCAGGTGAAGTCCCAGGTGACTGGAAAAAAGGGGAACATTGTACCCACCTTTAAAAAGAGTAGGAAGGAGGACCCTGGGAACTACCGACCTGTCAGCCTTACCTCTGTGCTGAGGAATATCATAAAACAGATCCTCCTACAAGCTATGCTAAGGCATATGGAGGACAGGGAGGTGATTCCAGACAGCCAGCACAGCTTCACCAAGGGCAAGTCCTGCCTGACCAAACTAGTGGCCTTCTACAGTGGCGAGGACAAGAGCAAGGCTACAGATGTCATTTATCTGGACTTCTTTAAAGCCTTTGACATGGTCCCTCACAACTCTCTAAACTGGATTCTGCCCCTCTGCTCTGCTGAGACCCAACCTGGAGTGCTGCATCGAGCTTTGGGGCCCCCAGCACAGAAGGACATGACTTGGAGTAAGTCCAGAGGAGGGCCACCAATTGGATGGAGCACCCCTCCTATGAGGAAAGGCTGAGAGAATTGGGATTGTTCAGCCTGAAGATGAGAAGGCTTTGGGGTCACCTAATTGTAGCCTTCCAGTATGTGAAGTAAGCCTACAAGAAACATGGAGAGAAACTTTTTATAAGGATATGTGGTGACAGAACAAGAGGGAATGGCTTCAAACTGAAAGATGGTAGGTTTAGATCAGATGTTAGGAAGAATTTATTTACTGAGAAGGTGGTCAGGCACTGGAACAGGTTGCCCAGAGAAGTTGGGGATGCCCCATCCCTGCAAGTATTCAAGGCCAGGTCTATGGAATTAGCTTATCCTTAAAATTATTAAACAAATAATTTTTGTGCCACCTGCAAAGTTCAGCAGCCGTAAATGTAAATTACTCTCTCAACAAATTGTTAAGGTTACTGAGGCTACAAACAAGATCCTTGTCTGACTCCACTAGGCACCCTGCTCAAACACTGGTGTGAGGCTGGGTTTTCTCCTAGCTTTCTTGAATTTACCCCTATACCAAGATCTCACAAACAGCAGTAACAAAGACTCCAAGAGCATCAAGGTCAAGCCTCTTAAGACTCTTATATAAAAGTCACCTGGTCCTGCAGACTGATTTCAGGTATAAAGGCAAACAACACAGCTGCAGTGAAGAATTCCACCTTTTCATTCTGAAACAATTCCCTGTTTTAAGTGAACTTTTAACTGTAGCATGTAATAACCTCTCATAGCTTCAAAGAATTGGCAGTTGAGTTATAGGAAACAAGTTTTAAAAACAAGTCTAGGGAAAACCTGGGGAACCACAGAAAGACTGACACCTGCACCACATAAATTGCTAGAACTATGAAAGAAACAGTGTATGTCAGCACATGTACAAACATGGCATATTTGTGTGATGAAAGGAAGCGAGTAAGGTAGGACCAACACACCTATTTTAAGTAATTTTTTCACAAAACTATTAGAGTTCTCCAAAGAAGTAAAAAACAACAAGTACCTTTGGAATTGTTGTTAACAAAGTCTACTTGTATTTCCAAAAAACATTTGATGAATCTGTCATTCATCAGTCTTAAAAACCCTAAACTCCCAGAGGATAAAAATAAATGTCCTTGTAGGGATAAATAATTGGAAACAGATGGCAGGAAAATACTGTCAATTTTTCAAGTGGAGAGAGGTCAATGCTGGAGTCCTGCAGGGATCTGTGCTGGAACTTGGGAGCTACTCATTTATTTATAAATGAGCTGTAAAACAGGGTAAATGGTGAGGTGACAAAGTTTGCTGCTGATGTTCGTTCAGGGTAGCTAAGATAAGGGCTGACTATGAAGAAAGACTTTACAATACTGAGTGACTAGGAAATAAAAAGGCAACTTAAAGTCAATGCAGATAAACAAATATGAAGAAATTTCTTTGAAGGGAAAAAAACCTAACTACACAAAATTATGTGCTCCAAGGTGACTATTACCACTTCAGGACTGAGATCTTAGGGTTATAATAGGTAGTTCTGCAAAAACGTCATCCCATTGTTCACTAATAGGGAAGAAGGGAGTATTAGTAATTACTAGGAAAGAAACAAAGAATGAAAGAGAGAATATTATTAAGCTGCTATATGAATGGCTGGTTTGTTTGACTTGAATATCATGTATAGTTCTGGTCCCACTACCTCTGAAAGGATACAACAGACTGGAAATGGTCATAGGCAGGGCAGCGGGGATGGTATGGTACAACCTAACAACTAAGGTCTGACTAAGAAGCCAAAGGTCTCAAAAACAGGTGACTGAGGGGATATAGCAAAGGTGTAATCAGAGCCAGCACAGACAATGAATGCATCTGCAAGACCCCTGTTCACAGCCTCTTCAAATACATTAGCTGAGGAGATCAAATGAAATAGGCAGGCAACAGGTTTAAAACACAAAAAAATACTAACACTACTGAATCTTCACACAACACATATTAAGCTGTGGAACTCCTTGCTCTGGGGCACTGTAAATGCTGAAAGTTTACAGAGGTTAAAAAGCGACCAAAGTCTCAACAAAACAAATATCAGCAAGAGCTTTTAAATGCCAAGATTCACCCAGAGAACAAGTGCTGGAGAACAGAAAGTACTGAGGGCAAAGTGAGTTTTAGTTGCTCTGATGTTTCCGTGGGCCCACATTACAGACCACTGTCAGAGATCACTGGTTTGCCAAAGCACAGAGGTTTTATGTTTGACTGTCCTTTTCCTGTGGGCATGGCTTAGGCATCTCCTGATTTCATCCTACTTGTCCATGGACATTTCTATGGCTTTGTTTTGCTTTCTCTACTTCTTTCTTTCTTGTAACATGCAACATCCTAGTAAAGAAAAAAAGTAATGACAAATGCCTAGTAATGGAAAAAATCACAATGACAGAATTGAAGTGTTTAATTTATTTAACTTGTAAAGGAATAAACCTCAACACTTATCTTTATTTGTGAGGTTTCTTGCAACCCTTGGATGTGGGGTAATAAAGAACAATAATATCTAACTTCTAATGTTTTCACTAAGTGTTTCTGTTCATGCAGCTGTTCAAATTTAAGTATATGTATAAGTGTTTGTACATATGATTTTGCAATTGCAGAAGGGGAGGCTAGGGGATGGAGAACAAGGCTGCCAACACTGGTTCTCAAAGTATCAAGTGTACCCTGACAGCATTATGCACATGCAACAAAACAAGCAGACTAAGCCATGGCCAAATCATAAGGTCATCTAATGTATGCTCTGCTCACATACGCAAAGGAAATAGCTATTTTTCTTCTTAATCACATCATAGACGTGTCTAGTCATAGACATGATTAGACAGCAACAAGGACTGAAAGTGCATGTGTCCAAGATATTTATCTTCTTCTTATTTAAAAAACACCTCTTCTAAACAAGAGCTATATCACACTGACAATTTATAATGACTCATGCAGGACAGAATGTGATCAAAATCTTCCTTTTAAAGAAACGAGTTCCTAAGCTTTTATTTGCAATCCTAAATCAAGCATGATCCCACATCCGAACTCTGATTCTAAGAAGCTTTAAATTACATCAATTTTAAGTATTATATGATCTAACCGAATGCTAACACTATGAAGGTACATAATAGCAAGCAAAATCAGAGCTATACTCGCATACTTGTTTACTTTACTACTTCAGGTTCAATTTTGTTCCTGTACTACGCAGAACTATTTGCATATGTAGATGACATTACTATATTGTTTTTTGTGAAACAAGTGTCTTAAGATTACTATTGTCTATTAGTCATACTCTGAAAACAATAAAATAATAACAGAAGTAGGTCATATAGCTCATAGAAAACCTACCATTATAACTCTCTTGTCCTGCACATTGTACTCTAAGTTTTCCTTCTTTCCCACCACCGTTTTCTCCTTCAAGAGATGAATGCTGAACCAATATGGACTTTCTGATGGTTTTCTCTCCCTTTGAGGAAACTTTTTTAGGTAATACAGAAATGAACAGTCAAGTAAATGCTGAATTAAGGTAAAATATTCAGCAGACAACAAAGTTAGGCTCTTTCGACAGCCAATATTGTTCTAGTTCTTCCAGGGCATTCACATACAAATTGGGAAAGATAGCCAATAACCACTTGGCTATACATGTGTTCCCTTACTGTTTTAATTTTGGAGGGAAGCAGTCTGAGAAGTGCTTCTTCTGCTGATATAAAACTTGTTTTTTTGACTTCTAATGCAAACAGTGCATCTACTAGATTTGGAGATGACAAAAATTCTGTGTTGCTTTGCCTGAAAATGTATCTTCAGTGTCACACCTGCACACGTGCAGCATGGTACAGACTGGTTGGGCTCCAGTAGGCCAGCTGCGTGCGGTGATTTCTAAACATTATTATTCACCCGTAGAGAAATGCAGCAAAGGAATCAGATTCATTTTATCTACCTTGCACTAGTGTCTGTTGGCAGGAAGAAGTGGAATCATATAAATAGAACACCATTATCTCTGATGTTGGAAAGTACAAGGGATTTGGAAATTGTGCTGTCCTACTGCATACTGGACGAGAACAAAACAGGCTGAAATGCACCAAAGCAGTGAATATTCATGCCACCTTTTAGCAGCAGAGCTGTAAGGAGAGGAGACAGCTGAAAGCACAAGTCCTTAATGAAGCAGAGGAGACATCAGCGGTGCAAAGATGAAACAGTCTGCCCTGTCTGGGGCCAAGTGACATGACTGTGTACAATTAACCAGACCATATCAGAAGGCATGTCACTGAATGGACAAGAGTAGCCACCAGCATCAAAGAGGATTCCCAATGAAGAGATAATGCACCCAAATCCAGACTTGCTGAAACTGGGGAAAAATCTACCACCCTCAAGTGATTAAAGATCAATCCCCAAGTGATAAAGGAAGGAATTATAAGGAAACTTCAGTGACAGAAACACCATAAAAACATATAACAACACGCACAAAAGCATCACAGAAAGAAATGGTTAAAGCTGTTTCATACAAACCAGAGATTTCCACTAAGTCTTACGGACTAGGTGGCAAACTGAGTAATGCTGAAGCTGCTCAGCAAAAAACTCAAAAAAATTATTGCTCAGAAACTGGAATGAATGTAGGTCAATTAAGGGGACTAAAAAAGTGATTGTGAGCTCATTTTGGAGACATTTTGCTCGGTTTGCCTAACAGCTTATTCCTGCAAAACTAAAACTTAGCAATTTCAGGGTTTTATCAGGAGGACATGTAAAAGGTATGCTTTGATTTTAGCCTTTTTCTTCCCAAATGATGGAAAAATTAATATTTTCTGTCTTGACAAAGCTGCTTTTACTACTATCTGAACTCTACAGATCATTCTTTTCCCCTCCTTATCCTCCCAGCTGCACACAAATCACCAGTTCTCTACCAACTCGGAGGGACAGCTGTGCTGGAAATGCAAAAAGGGATGTCCTGGTGTTCTCCCTCTTTCTTATGCTTTCCCCAGGGAGACACGGGATGTGATGGGAAAAGTCAAATGAATTCAGATCTTCTGAGACAAAATCAGCAACTGAAATTAATTTTTTTAAGACACTCTTATACAGCGGGAAATAAACCTTGAGAGCAAGCAAAACAGACCCCAACCAAAAAACACATGAATGCCACATCCAACGACCTCAGCTGCCCTTCCAGTTCGCCAGCAAAAGACCTCGCCAAGCTCTGCCTTGCCCAGGTAGAAACCTGGGCTCGGGACTCGCCCTCAACAGGCTGGCAGCTGCCTTCACTCCCCGTCGCCTGCTCCTAGTGTCCCCGCTGCCATTCTCTCCTGACCTTTCCAGCAGACCACGCACTGGAGGACAGCCGGCCGCTGCCGCCCGCCCGCCCAGGAGCGGTGTGATGCTCCCGGGTCGGTTCACAGACCCAAACCGGACGGTTCCTTCGGGCCCCCCCGGGGGGAGCTGGGGGGGGAGGTGCGAGGCGCTGCGGTCTGACCCCGGTTCGGCCCATGCCCGGTCCCCAGGAGGGCGGCGGGGCCGCCCGGGGCAGCACCGGCACCGCTCTGCGACGCTGCCGAGGTGTCCCGGCACCCCTGGAATCCGCTCTCCGACCTGCCCCGACGGGGCACCCCGGCCCGCCCGCCGCTCCTCTACCCCCTCCCGGCCCGGGCCGCAAGTTTCTCCAGAGATGCCCGTGCCCCGCGGGGCTGGACCGGGCCGGGCCGGCCAGGACGGCGCGGAGCCCCCCAGCGCCGGGGCCGCTGCCCCCACTCACCCGAGGTCAGCTGCATCCAGGCACAGATCTTGTAGACGGTGGCTGTGTTGCAGAAGAAGAAGAGGATGAAGCAAACGATGCAGGCGATGATGAGCATCATCGAGAGCCCGATGAAGAAGGACGCAGCTTTGAAGGCTCCCGAGGGCAGGCTAGAGAAGTCCGTGAAGCTGCCCCGGCAGGTGAGTTCCCGGCTGAAGCCGTTGCCGATGCAGTAGTGGAAGAGCCCGAAGTAACCCGCCTGCGGGGTATCCACGCCGTCCCCGATCCAGTACGGCTGGATGAAGCACACCACGTTGACGATGGCAAAGCAGATGGTGAAGATGGCCCAGAGC